>OY744477.1:130878347-130969097 GCA_963556175.1 Tipula confusa | reverse complement strand
ATATATATATATATATATATATATATATATATATATATATATATATATATATATTATATATACATATATATTTAATATACACATATATATATATACACATATATATTTTCGACCCTCGATTCTTCGTTTCTCTTTAGGATACACCAGTTTTGAGTTATATTAATTTATATTATGCACATATACATACAAAGCTGCTAAATTATATATAATGCAAGAGTTTAAAAGAGCGATCTCAAGAGTAAAAAAATATAATCTAAAATTTTTACTCTCGCATTTTGCGATTAAAACCCCATATGAACATCATAACCCCAGAAAAAAACTATACAAAATTTTATTCGTCGGTTTACTTCTGTATATATTATTTTTTCTGTGCCTGGAGTGAATTGTCAACAAAGAGTATGAACAACGTTTGGTGAAATCTTTTAAAACGTTATGTCGGAGATTCATCATCGACAGAAGTAACAATGGGCAAAGTCAACAGTGGAACCGAGTAATATCAAATATACATTAAAAAAAAAAAACAAATGAACTAAGTAGCCAATAACTTTATTGTTTAAGATAACTATCGCTTACAAACGTATATAAAAGTTAAAAACAGTGGTGTCGAGTGAAATAAAGCACCCGGTAAATAACAAAACTTAAGAAACCACAAAAAACGTATATTATGACATATTTAAGTGTTTTTTTATTAATGTTGATATTTTTGTTCAGATTTTATTTTCGATTGAATATGTAATACGATCCAACCTGATTTTCTGTTTTTCATTCTTAAACTTTAAGATCAGTATACACTTGTATATGATGTGAAGAAATGATAATATATTATCTTTTCAATGTGTACATGTGTGTGTGTGAGTGTAGTACATATCGTATAATAAAAAAAAATTGTGTTCTTATGACACTTCATGAATTATGGGAAAATGATACGATGGATACTTGTGTCCGAACCTTTACAAACGAACAGATATAAATCAAAAGTAAAATGGGGCGACTTAAAGTCAGAATCGATCCAAATGACAAAAAAAAATCTCACGAATTATAATCAAAATATTTTAAGTTTTTGTTGTTGTTGGTGATGTCCGAATTAGTGCAGGTAGCTTCTGAATTTTTTAAACGGAAAGAAACATAAGCTAATAATGCTATATAAATTATGCTATATAATGTTATATAGCATAACAGCAAAAACACAACGGATCTATAAATTTAATATAGGTATTATATTTTCGTTTAAGTGTCAATAAAAACATGCGCTTGAAGTTTTTATGTTTTGGATAATCGTGAGAATTAATTTCTTAATGATATTCTATTAATCGTGAATTACCTCTTAAAAATTGTTACATGATTTTGTTTCAATTTTTTTTCTTGGTTTTGGGTAGTTTTTTGATTCTGCCGAATAATAATAAAAAAAAAAAAAACAAAACGATATAAAGCCATCAAGCATCGGCTAGATAACCAATTAGGGTTTTTAGGTAGTTTTTTTAAATTTTCTACAGACACATATCTACTGATCAGTATCACAAGATATGTGTCTGTGGAAAATTAGTCGAAACATTGACTTGGCAACCATCATAGACGGAGAGCTATTTATTCAAATTTACTAACCAATTTGTAGGAAGATACCTCTGTGGAACCATGATCAGCAAAATTATCAGCGGAATTGACATATGCCCAATGTTGTCTAAGAAAACTTTCCGGCATTTGAGTGGTTCTATCAGCTATATGAATGTTTTTGGCAGTTTATAATATGTTTTCTGTTAGGGAAGTCATTAGTAATAAGTTCGCTGAACACAGTTCCAGTTTTGATAACAACATTTTCTTAAAAGGTGCTACTTTGATTTTAGCATCTAAAATATGTATAAGCACGCTTTTTTTGTAGTTCTTTTGTACACAACAAAATTGTAAGATCATCAAAATATCGAACTAATCATTTCGCATTCGTATTTTAATTGGTGGGATAGTCTATCATCCCAATCTAATAAACGCTAACTGCTGAAGTGTTCGGATTGCTATAATCGCAGAACATGTCAATTCGAATTGTATGTTTGAAGTGACTAATTTTTTGATTCGAATTCTCTCGCAAAATGACTCTTAGATATCAGCAGAACAACTTGTATCAGCAGAACAACTTGTCGAAACATCCTCTCTATATCGGCGGTTATCGCCATTTTATAGTTTCTAAATCGTCAAGAATTGCCCATAATGCCAGTTTAATAGTATAGGAGCCACCATCAATATGTCATTTATAGAAATTCCTGAAGATGTTTTGCAGGTTGATGTGCTGCTAGATTTTTTACCTATGTGACCCATCTGTTTAATTCACATATTCAAATATTTCTTTACATGCCTGTTCTTCTGAATATAGTATGGTAGTTTGGTTAATTTCTTGGATCTTTCAAAATTTTTAACAAATTTTATCAACGTCGATGTGCAATTGTTTGTTATAGGTGTTCTACAAATTGATTTATTAACGTTTTTAATGGGTTTGGTCCATACACTAACCATCCGAACAGAGTCATTTAAAGAAATATTTAATTTAGATGCTGACGCATTTATTGAATATTACGGTAATTCCTAATTGCAAATCTTTATTATATAATGATCATTTATATAATAAAGATTTGCATCATTTTAATTGTTTTTCCCTTTAAAATAACCGATCCGTTTGATATTCCAGATATGATTACGTTGTCTTTTTGACGTTTTAATTACAGCCACTGTTCACAATTTAAAATGTGTCCTCGAACCTAATAGAGCACGACATTTATTCACTTTTCCACTGCTGTGGATTTCACTGGGGTTTTTTAATTTTAAATTCAGTCTGTTTTGATGATACATAAGATGGAATACCGTTTTTTTTATCTGTTGATATAATCTCAGGGTGTAAAGTATAATGATGTTATCGTCTACAAAATTTACAACTATCTCTGCAAACTGTTGATTAATGTGTAAAAGATAAACAATTAAACCAAAGTTTCTTCCACCTTTGTGGAATCACCACCGAAGAAATTTCTCACCTTTATTCAAATAATGTCATCCGGAGTATACTGGACATAAATTCTTGTCAGACTGCGTATTTATATTATGGTGCGTTAATAAGGCATTATTTCTTTTATAAAAGCACTAATAGCACTAATTCGTTTTTGTAACAATACAATTTTTGTATTAATTTAAAATTAGTATGTTTTTAATTTTATCCAATGAATCTAAATTTCATCGTCAAATTTACCATTTAATGATTTTTCAAGACTTTGAAATTCTTTACCAGTAGCGACATCTTCAACATTTAGAATTAATATATGTGATTTAGGCGACTATACACATACAAATATTTTGATTATTATAAATAATTTTGATTATTGGGTGTTGGGTGTGTCTCAATAGGGTAGGGGTTGATTGTTTATAGCCATGATTCATGGTTTTTATTCCAATTTTGTAACTATGTAGAAACCACCAAATGTGTCTAGTATACCTCCAAGTGGTAACACCCGGGCAACGATGGAATACTCATCGGCTAAATACTAGAGGCGAGTGCAACCAATACACTATAAAAACGCAATGAGTGTAACAAACAAGAAAACAATTACCCCAGGTGGTTTACATGATGCTCAGGGAAATCAATTCTCTTCGGAGATCGGTCTCATGGATTCTGGGGGAGACCAATCATTGCTATACTATAATTACTACAACCAATCCCAAGATATGTTAGGGAAAAATAATAATACTCAACTGAGTACAAAAGAAAAGGATATTTCATATCCAAGGAGTCAGAAATTAACTCGGTCTCCCACAAAAGTCACTAGCCCCTTTTTGGAAGGCAACATCAAATTAGTGCATCAAAAGGAGCAAACCGTCCTGAAAAATAAGGAAAACTCGAAAAACGAACTGTCGCAAGAGAACTGCAATCGTTCTTTAACTGAGAAAAAACTGTACAGTGAATTGTGCAAAGCCAATAGTGCATTGGTCGATTCCACAAATATAAACAAGCAACTGAATCAAACAATAACATGGATGCAGGAGCGAATAAAAGTTCTAGAAAACGAAGTTAGTACTCTTAAATCAAAGGAAGTCAATAGTCAAAAGACTAATATAATAACAACAGCTGTGCAAGAGTACCATACAGATGAAGAAGAACTAGCTAGGGAAACGGAGTTTGTAAGAGTTATAAATCGTAGAAACAAAAGGAAACGAAATAATACTTCATCTCCGCCTAAATTACAACTGAATATTCCAAAGGTTATAACAAAAAAGCCACAAAAACTAGCTCAACCCCCACCAATAGTCATAAATGAAATCAAAGATTATGACTTACTATATGAAAAAATAAAAAAAAATAACTGCAACAGATCAGTTTAACGCAAAGGTGATGAATGGAAATAACATCAAAATAAACTTGAAAGATAGTGAAAGTTACTGACAAGTAACAAAAATGCTTAATGAAGGAAAGCACTATTGGCACACGTTTGAAAATAAACAAACTAGACCAATCAGAGTGATGGCTAAAAACCTTCATTACACATGTAAAGTAGACAAGATAATTGATGACTTAAAAGCGCAGGGATTTAAAGCTGTTGATGCATCAATCCAATTAAAAAAACGGGATAAAACACCTCTTAATATGTTTATGTTGACCTTCGATGCCGATGAGATAATCGAAAAAATATATCAAATTAAGTACATCTTTGGATGCAAAGTGATTATACAGCCTTTAAGAAGGTCTAAGCTGATACCACAATGTCATCAATGCCAAGCGTATGGACATACACAAAAGTACTGCAATAAGGAACCAAGATGTGTCAAATGTACTGGAAAACATCATACAAGAGATTGCGTACTACCAAAAAATGGGCAGGTCAAATGCGTTCACTGTGGAGAAAATCATCCCGCTAACTATAGAGGATGCAGTGTTGCTATTGAATTGCAAAGCATCATGTTTAAAAGAATGAATGAAAAAAATTCAAATTTAAGTAGAAAACCAACCATTCGAAAAAACAAGCCCGAAGTAATACGACGAAAAGTATCGGAAATTCCTCGGGAAGAAATGAGCAATTTGACTTACGCTCAAGTATTAAGGAGTAAAGTAAATCAAAGAGAAACTACCCAAAGTGAGGATATTAGTCAAACTCTGCGAGTGATATTAAGTAAACTTAATACGTTTGATGAGCTATTACACACACTTGAGTATAGAGCTAAGGGGGCTATCCCTAAACAGAAAAATGGCCAATTATCTTAGAATTATATGCTGGAATGCCAATGAACTAATGCAACATCAACAAGAATTGCACGTGGTCTTGGAAATAGAAAAAATCGACATATGTCTTATCACGGAAACTCACTTTACTAGATAATCAAATATTAAATTTAAAAATTATCAAGTATCTAAAACCAATCACCCAGAAAACACTGGTAAAGGAGGTTGCGTTGTTATAATTAGAAATAATATCCACTATTACGAAGAGCTGAAATATCAAACAGTTGAAATACAAACAATTGTTGTTAACGTCAAAACAAAAAATAATTAATAAAAGATAGATTCTTTAGAATTAAATTTGCTGAAACTTATCCTGAATTAAAAGAAATAAAAGCAGGTGTACCGCAGGGCAGTGTATTAGGACCGATTTTATATTTATTATAAGCGTATGATCTATCTGAATTAGAAAACAACACAGTGGCGACTTTTGCTGATGACACTGCGATCCTAGCTGTTGGAAAAAGCAACGAAGAATCAAAACAAAAATTACAATCAGCTATCTCCGAAGTATATAAATGGACTAAAAGATGGCGAATTAAGCTAAATAAAACTAAATCAGTTCACATAAATTTTACCAATAAACGAGTTGAACATATACCTGTTTTAATAAATCGAGAACTAATACCGTATGTGAACACAGCTAAGTATCTAGGCATGACCCTGGATGCTACACTTAGATGAAAGGTCCACGTCAAAAAGAAAAATGAAGAACTAAAACTCAAATATAAAAAAATGCATTGGCTGATAGGCAGACACTCTTCTCTATCATCGTACAATAAGCTGCTACTTTATAAGCAAATACTGAAACCAATATGGACTTATGGTATTGAACTCTGGGGTTGTACAAAACCTAGCAACGTCAATATCATTCAAAGGATTCAGAACAGGGTACTAAGAAACATCGTCGATGCAGCATGATACGTCAGGAATAGTGATCTACATAGAGACCTTAAAGTGGATCCCGTTTCAATTGAAATTAAAAAAAAAATGCAAGGAAGCACGAAGAAAGACTCCAGCAACATGTGAATATAGAGGCAATTCAGCTGTTAACCAACACCAATATTGTACGCAGATTGAAAAGAACTAAACCCTTTGAACTGGTTTAATTGTTAATGCAAACAGCGGCTTGCTGATTTACATCCACAATACCGATGTGGTATAACCAACAACTTACCAGAAACTGTGAAACGCCAATGGGTGGAGTCATAGATATAATTATCTTATTAAATTAAGTCAGAAACAAATTGCTCATTAGTCCAGGAGACTAGATTGTAATAAAATAAAATAAATAAAGTCAATTTATTTAAAATAAAAAAAATAAAAAAAATAAAAATTATAAACCAGTAGCGACATTTAGCATGCCAATGGGCTAACATGCCACGGTAGTATTACGTGTATTTATTTAATGGTCACATAATATTTATCACCTGGCAAAATTGTTAATTACTTAAGTTTGAGTTAGCAGTGATAGTGAATCTAAATTATATAAAGATAAGAATCTACCAAATTGTTACAGGATTGTGAGAATATTATGTTGGCCGTCCAAATCCAAAATTTTACTTTTTGCAAGAATTAAGTTCTAGCATAATGTTTAAGAATATAAAAAAAAGTTCGGAGTAAGCCATCATGTATTCTACGTGATTATGTCCATAGACGGTGTCAGAAATGATAAACTTTTGGGTTTGTTAAAATCGTTAAAATTGATTTATTTATTACTAAGTAGCTTTCGCGCCATCGGTGGTGTGCAAACGATTAAGTAAGGCTTGGACGATGGTACCAGAAATACTATATAAAACGTAGAGTTCCAGTGGTGATATTCTTTGTGAATATGAAAAGCAAGTGACTCCCAAAGTTGCTAGAGTTAGTGTGTTGAACATGCAATTTAAGGTGTTCTCAATGAAGAGCGCGAATTTGGGTTTAGCGATGACATCGATGTTAAAGTCACCGCAAAGCACAAAGGACAGGACAGAGTACAAGAGGTATCAATGATATGTTCGGGGTTGTTGTCCCGGCATGAATTTAATTGGATCCGAATACAAAACTGAAAATCATTCAGTTTTTTAATTTAATTAAAAGGGAACGTTTTTTACGCAAAATTAGATACCAGAGTTGGTTCGAATGACTAAAGCGTTCTCTCGCTATCAGAATATTTCTCGAATAGGAGGTTTACACTGCGGCTTCCTCCACTCTCGATTATGTAAGCCTTTTCTCGTCATCATAATAAATTGTTTGTAAGAGGAGCACGAAGTGACTTCCCCCAGCTCATGTTGCCCTCAATGTGCTAATATTGCAAATATGGCCTCGACAATGATCACCCTACACAATCAAGTACTTAAAATAAACTAATGCTTTTTATTTAACGAGTAATTACTGTGCAAATAGGACAAATTTCATTCAAGTTCTAAACATACTGAGTTAAATATAAAATGTTATCACGTTAAAAGTGCTTGTCGCATGGACCATAATTGTTGTTCCCGAATTAACTCGTAAAAGGAAATGCACAAAGCTTTTTTCCAAATAACAAGAGCTAGCTTTATTGTGACCTCCACCAACAAGTTTTTACTGTGACTTTCTTGTAGGTTAGATGGTTTTTACCTATTTGCGCTGTTTATATAATTTAAAAATATTTCTTAGCAATTTTTTGTAACTGGCTATTACCACATGGATATTAACGATAAAGTTTACACAAAGCATAATATAAGTACACATAGTACTACCATGGCATGTTAGCCCATTAGCGTGCTAGATGTCGCTACTGGTATCGTTTTAAAATAATCAAAATATTTGTATATGTATAATCGCCTAAATGTCATAAATTTATACTAAATTTTGACGATATCCTATCGACCCGACATCTGGAACAATGGATGTTCCAGATGTCGAGTCGATAGAATATCGTCTAAATTTATGACATTTAGGCGATTATACATATACAAATATATGTGGGTAAACTGTTTTTTTCTTATGATAGTAGTACTATTTCTGTTTATATTATGTACAATGTTGCATTTTGGTACCGTTTCTTATAACTAAATTATTAAAGTGATAATTTTAGATGAGCCTCAAACTTCATTTTCGATTTAGAACAAAGAGTGTTAAAGTTTCCACAAAATGGGTCATACCTAGGATTTTTATTTGTATGTAGAAAAACAAACTGTAAAATAGTGGACACGGTAAATGAAATATATAAAGTGTATGGTTTTTGGGAATATTTCTTTGGGTATTGTTTCTTAGTCAATTTCTCCACAGTGGTTGCCCCAGTGATTTTAAAGTTAAGTTGAAGTTTAGTCAGATATTCTAAATATCATAACTTACTATAATTTAATATTTACTTTTTGTTCCAGAGCCTGGCGTTTGTCATGATGAGGATTTTAGTTTAAACATTCTGCCGCCTTCGAATTACCAGAGCCAAGTCTCGGAATCAAACATAACTTGTGGGGAGCTCGTTTTCCAATGTTATTATTTAGAAGTTTGACGGAGACAATTTTATTTATGTTGTCATCAACGGAATGTATCTCACATATACGCGCTAACGGCCATCTTTAGCAGGTGGTAAATTTTGGTCACGCAGCAATACCATATCTCCAATCTTTAATTGATGATTTTCGGTATGCCAGTTATAAAACTTGTTGAGAGAGTGACGTATTCTTGGACCATTGCCTCCAGAATTCCTACAGAAGTTGTTAATTGAGCTGCCATTTAGTCAAATGGGCTATATTCAAAATTTGAAGATTTGGTTCTAGCATCAAGGTGAGTGGTTGAATTATCAAAAAAATATGCTACTGTTAACGGATTCCAATTGTCATCTTGTGCGTCTACTAATGGCCTTGAATTCAACAATACTTCACCCGAAACACAATTATCACAATGTATATGTGTTTGCGGGTAGCCCTCTTACTGCAGAATCATTTTAAAGCTGCTAAAAAGAAATCATGAACCATTCATTTAGGTTGAACTGTTATAACAATTCACGTAGCTTGACACCACGGGTAGCATAATCGGAGGGGATTATCTTCGGATTATCCCAAGAAAGTTCCATTCACCAATTTTGGCTGTAGTAATATAATTATTCGAAACGCATCCTCTTATGCACAGAAAAAATTAACATATGAGGCACCGAGGTCGTTATTGGAATTATTTACAAATTAGTTAATGAAAACATAAAAACATATGAATTAAATAAATTCCTTGTTCGCAATTTACATTTTTCTTTTTTAAATTTTACAACCAAAAGAAGTTAATTTTGTTTAAATAATCACTTGGTTTCACGTAATAAACTTACGATAATATAAGTATCAATAATTTAAAATTCAATTTTATCCATCTAATTAATAAAGAAATACAAATCAACATTTTTTTTTAACTTTTTTTCATATAAAACACAAATTTCAATTTATGTCAAAATGGAACAATTTTTGCTGTCAAAAAATGAACTATAATTTTTATTCACCACGGTTTTGTTTCCGTAATAGTTTCAAGAATATCAATTAATGATTTCTCCATTACGATTACGAAATTTTAGCCATAGTTCAAAAATAGCACCCCTGGTATAATATTTATAACTCACTACCATTTACAATCTAGTAGTTAAAACAAATTTTGTAATGCTTTTGCTTGTAAACATAATTTGTTTTAAAATTATATGATCTCTGTCTCTTATCAACCATCCATTGAAACAGAAGGAAGCAAGTGAAAAAATAAAAAATATAAGTAAACTACGACCATTTTGTGTATACAACCCACAAAGAAGATTTTATTTTTGGAAACAACACATACCTTCAACACCAAAATATCAAACCTTCTGTACCACACCTGTGGTATACAAGCATTGTAACTAAAAATTGGATTTAACTCGTAGCTATAAATTGTTCTCGGATTCAGTTAAATCCACTTTGAATTTAACATAAATCTCCTTTAGATTTATATAATACAATTGTTGTTAAACATTTCGTTTTTGTTGCTGTGGTAAAATTGCCAAAGCGACATATATATTATAGTAGAAGGCTTTGGTATTTGTGAAAAGTTATCATAGCAATTTATCGCGATAATTCGGGTGTGTTCGGTATTATCAAATAAATGTCAAAAATTTGTATTCGAAAATATTTATCATGCGGATTTCGGACACAGTCTTAAAATTATAACCTATTATAATTCAGTATATATTTTTGGTTTCAGCGACTAAGTAGTATTAGACATCATGAAGATTATGGTTTAAACATACGCCCTACAGATGTATTAGCTGTATTGTAAGTGCACACAATTTTTTAGGGCATTGTTACATCAAAAATCGACTATAACTAGAATTTTACGTCAAATGATGACGAAGTTGATACAGTAAATGCGACACATTTCCAACTGACTAATAATGGAACTCAAGCTTGAAAGTGGTGGTGATGTTTAGTACTTGTTGTCGTCCTTTGACTGATACAAACTTGATGTTTAGGTTTACACTGCTCTTATTATTCTTTTTTATTTTACTTTTGTTAGCAAAATTGACCTATTCTACTTTTTCTATTTTATTAAAGTAGAAATAGGTTAGTATCATAGCACCATTATTAAATTTTACTGAACTTAAATTTCATGGCCATCAAGGTTCTATGAGAGTAATCCGTCGTCTTCTTTTATTTAAAAGCTTATTGATGATTTGTTTGTAAGAGAATATGATAAGATCGAAAAATATATTTTGTTTATCAATTTTTATTTCTCAGTTATCTAGTCTAGGCCGAACCGTTGGCTATTATTTCTAGGATCTGATTTAGCTTGATGTGGAAGTGAAATGTTTTTTTATTGTTCTACTTCAGTATTCGAAAGCAGCACCAAACCGTTCGATTTTATCATCAAAGAGATCGGATCGCAAATCTTATATCTGAAAATGTTAGTGAGTAATGATCTTCTAAATAGTTAGTTTGGTTATCGTTTACGATTCATATGAGTCAAACAAAGGAAACAGGTTTTAAGTGTTGCTAGAAACTATGTACGATTTATAATCGTTTTCTTCCCTTAATCTTATTTTAAATTACAATAATCCCAAATATTGAATACGATTTAACTGGCAAGCATAATTTCTACTAATTAGCATAATTTCCATTAACTATAACAAACCACTCCACAATTGTTTTACACTCCCGCTTTATATAAAGATAACTTGTGTGCATCAACGAAACTCATACAAAAATCCTATTAAAAATAATTTGTCTTCAAGCTGATTCAAAATATATATATTTAAAGAGTGTATTTCATCTGCCACCCCTGCATTATTTTCTACACAAATCATTTTCGAAAACGAGACTAAAATTATTCTAATTATATGTGTCTCCGCGCATTAGACGGAATCACAAGACATTTGTATAACAACAACAATATCCGAATCAAAATTACTATCCAAATAACAAAAATTATGATTGAAGGTGGATGCATTTCTTATTTATATCATTCTCGATCGAATGATATAAATTTATTTTTAATAGGATTGTACGTGATATTCGACTTGGTCAGCTAGCATACGGTTGTGAGTGTTTGTGTGCAAGATGCAAAACTATATATTAGTTACAATGATTATAAGTTTTGAGTAACCAAATTACATATTAGTAGCAAAATATTAAATTAATTCGTCGAATCAATGAATTAATTAGAATCGTTAAGGTCAACCATCACAGGGTGGCTCAGTTAGAGGTAATTTTAATCTGAGATGACATATTTGATCTCGTAAAGGTTGATGTTTTTTTTACAATGACGGTGCATTTTAAAAATGAAAATGAAAAGGCATAACAAGGTCAAAGGAAATGACAAAGTCTTAAGAGTATAGCAACTCAGCACGAGCTATGTAATTTGTTTAAAATACTCACTGGTTTGTTATATCAGTAAAAATTGTCATAGCCGGAACTTGGATGTGCCTGAAACTGTACCAGCACATCAACTGTATACTTTTACGTGGTTGAGAAGAAGCACGGAAGAAGCGGTCACATCTAGAGGGTGAAATAAAACTCCGCTGAACGGTTTAATTGCAAAGCAGATAATTTATAAATAGTAGATTGAAGTAGATTGGACGGTGGGATGGGGATCGGAAGACTTCCACTTCAAAAAGCTGCGCGCAAGCGGGCCCGTACAGAAAGTACGGAATGCTCTGAGCCAACAAGCGTTGTCGTGCAAATGCAACACAACAATGTTGCAGTCACAGAACCAAGTAATAGCCAAACGGAAACCATAAAGGGCAAGCAGACAATCAGCGTAGATAATGTCAGCCACTTAATTGATGCGACTAAAGCCCTTGAGACTCAAATCAATACTAAAGATAAGCATTGCTGAGCGAAACAGGCTCTATAAAAATCTCAGTTCCATCAGGGATTAACCTCGAAATAGTTGGTCTTAAAGGTCGACTACAAGAATGGGAGAAAATAGTAGAAACACTACATACACCAGAAGAGCAAAAAAAAAAAATGATAAGGTGTCTTAACTGAAAAACGCCGTGGTACTTAATCCAAGTATTACTAAAAAGAACAAGAACACTAATAAAACTAAATGGAAACCAACTAAGGTTGTCACAGTACAACCGATAGTTGGCAAAGAAGGAAACTTCGCTAGTAGTGAAGCAATTAATACCAAAAAGAATTCCTGCGGCATCAGGATTAGCAATCAATAAGGTCAATAATGTCAGTAATGGCATTATAATCGAGACCTCAAAAGCCGAAGATATAGAGTTGTTCCTAACGAACAAGGAATTGCAAGAGGCTGGGCCTGTAGCTACGCTACCTGAAAGGAGATTACCTAAAACTTATCTATGATTATCTATGATGTGGACGGCATAGAAAAGTTAGAGGATATAAAAACTGCAATAATTAGTAAAAATAACGGTAAAAAACCGAAAGAACACCTTAAGGTGGGGTTCAAAAATGGGCCAACAAACAGCGAAGTCGTCCAGTGGGTCATAGAGGTGTCGCCAAAAGTTCGGAATACTATACTAAATAAATGCAGAGTATACATTAGGTGGGCTTCGTGCAGAGTTTCCGACTATGTCAGAATCTCAAGGTGCTTTAAGTGCCATGTATAATTTGGACATATTGCCAAGCTCTGCATAGTACAAGATCAGATTTGCAGACACTGTGCCGAGGTACAAATCATGTCCAAAAAAATATGAAGGGGCTAAGTGTGTGAGCTGTAAAAGATCCAACAAAGCCTACGACTCGAAAAGCAGAATATGCTAAGCATAAAAACAGACTCAGAACTTAGTGGTCCAAAAAATTGTTTATGACGACTACATCCCAAATAAACCGTCAACTACGGATTGTCCAACTCAATATGCAAAATACACAAATCGTTAGACATGAAATTAGACAATGCGAAGATGATAAGAAGATTGATATACTCTGTATGCAAGGACCCTATATATGGCTGAAGAAAGAGTGGGTGGTTTGGCAACATCAACAAGAGTATAGGTATCTTAAGTATAGGCGGCTATATAGGCATCTTTATTAATGACCTAGAAGTACTGAGGGTCACACAATTCTGTGACTCACATTGTGTATGTGTTGAAGTAAGATCTGGCTCTGGGTGATTTTTATCTAATCAGATAAAAATCACCCAGAGATTGGATTACATCAATAGGCTCGATACAATTATGGAAGACCTTAAAAACTTTCTAATTACTGGCGATTTCAACGCTAAGTCCAAACTATGGCATAATAAGAACACAGACGCTCGAGGGACCTTAGTTGAAGAGTTTATTGCAAGAAGAGACAACTTTGTTATAAACAAAGAAGGTCAGCCAAGCACCTATTGACACATCAATTATATATGGTGAAGCAAATTTAGATCTAACACATATGAGTGGTGGTTTCTTGAGGAAATTTACTAACTGGAGAGTTAAAAAAAAGACTGAACTTCTAGGGGTCATAGAGCTATTGTCTTAACTTTAAATCCTATAAGCGCACATAATAGCAATGGAAGACTGCTAAAGAAAGGCCGTTACAAAGCATGCCGTAATGGATACATGAGTGATGTGACTAAGACAAGCCAACTTAGTCTAGAAAGATTCATTATAGACCATGGTAATGCAGAAAAATCCACCAAATGTTTGTATGTGCATTGCTTCCCGATGACACTGAGACAAATGACACAGAAGCGCATAAATATCTATAAGAGCGCAAAGGTTTGTAGCACTAATAACTTGTAAACTACGAACGCAATAATATCATTTAAAAAGGGAAAAACACCCGGCTTTTGGAATATTCCTTGACGTATCTGGAGCCTTTGACAATCTGTCATGATTGAGTTAAAAAAGATCGGCTGTCCAGCAAATCATTAATAACTATTTCTCTGAAAGATTCGCAACTGTTGTCACAAAATTTGACACACTTCAGAAAAGTGTGACCAAAGGATGTCAACAGGGGTCCGTTCTGGGCCCACACCTCTGGAACATCGTCTTCAATAGTAGTATGACCGCCAATATCCAAGAAGTAGCATTTGCGGATAACAAAGGAATGCTTTGCTGGAAACTCAAGACAAAGCATTCAGGAAGTAGCGCAGAGTGCTATTAACAAAATGACCGATTGGTCAGCTACAAGATGGAACTTTCGTCTGCCAAATCAGTAATGATCCAGCTTAAAGATTCACTCGATATCAGAAAACTACCTTTGGTGTCTATGAATGGAGCGAGGATCAAGATGGTCAAAACTGTAAAATGGCTTGGTGTAGATTTTGACTATATAGGGTTGCACTACTTATATAAGGCTGTGTTGGGTAGGCTGACAGAATCAATTAGCACCACCGAAGAACATTAATTAATGCACAAAGAAGAATCCTTATTGGTATTACTAAGGCTTGCAGATCTCTATCAACCGATGCAATTCCTGTTCTAGGGGGTGTAATACCAATTGATATATACTACGACAAGAAAGAGTTGCAAGGTATAAACTTAGAAAGAGGATAAGTGTGATGTACGGGCACGTGGTTCTACAAGAAGGACATATTAAAAAAAACCTTATCGGTGTCCAAGAGGCAGATGCGGAAAGCATCTATTGCAATATGGCATGAACAATGGAACCACGCATTGGATGGAAGGACAACTTTTAGTTTCCTTTGAAACCTCGAAGAAAGGTTAGACTAAAGGTTTGAGCTAAGTGCACTATTTGACTCAGATGTTAACATAAGCGAAACCAGCAGCCGTGAGTGTGACCATGACGACGAAACCATGAACTACCTACTTTACAGCTGCAATATTGTCGAAGAGGAAAGATCCCAACTAATGATGGAGCTGAGAACCGAGTAGATTGACATTGATGATGTCCAGAAACATCACGGCCAGAAACATCACTGCCCAGAAACATCACGGCTTTTAAAAGGTTCTATGATACTGTTTTAAGTAATAGATAGTGACAAGGTCTCATGCAAAGAACAGTTAGAAAGACTAAGCACGACGGCACGAGAATGTATAATGACTAAGTCTAGGTGACATTCTCATGCACAAAAAACGTCAGATTAACATGATGATGATGATGAGTAACAGAGCATCCACAATGCAAAAACCTATGACTTTTTACTTTAGCATTTTACTTTTGGTTTTAAAATAGCATACTCAATGAATGAGTTAAAGTTTCATTACAGCCAACTTCATTTTAATAAGTTGTTTACAAATTGATTTGTCAAAACATTATTTTCGTAAATAACTGAATTTGAATTATATTATTTGAATTATATTCATATAATTATTCTATTTTATTTATATTTTATTAAAAATATTAATAATATTTTTGGTTAACAACAGCCCAAATACATTATTACATCATGCCAAAAATTTCATCTAAATCGCTAACTTTTCTAAATTGTTTATTATTTGGTATCAATGATTCATAGATTGACTATTCACGATTCTAAATTGTTGACTTTTCAAACTATAAATGGTTAAAAAATATTTTTTTATAAAATTTATGCTTACACATAAATATTATCATTTTTGTTAATATTTATGTGTAAGCATAAATAAAACATATTTGTTTTTAATCTGTATTAAATTAATGTTTTTGTAGTTTTAAAATTTCTTAAATATACAAATCTGTAAAATTTTATTTATATATTTATATGTATGTACACAAAATTTGACAACTAAAACGAAAAGCAACCTCACGAGCAGGCTAAATGAAAAATTCTGATGGTTAATAGAATAACTAATGAACAATTTAGAAAAGTCAGCGATTTAGACGAAATTTTTGGCATGAGGAACACAGCATACATATATTAATTACATGTAATACGAATAAAAAAAAATTCAGTATAAAAAATAATATTTTGACAATTCAATTTATAAACAAATAATTATAATTTTGAAATGTAGCTAACTAACTTCATTCTATTTTCGAATAAGTTAAAAGTTAAGAGTTTGTTAACTTTTCGAATGAGTCAACCATCAACATAACAAACACAATTTTTTTTTTCAAATTATTTTCCACGATGAAATATTGAAAGAGCTGATGGCAAGCTCAGCTTCTTCATCTCTAAGAACGGAAACAATTTCAATGAAATCATCGGATGAGGCTGATATTTTGACTCCTGACAAACGCAAGATAATCAAGCATCTAGAGGAATATGCACTTCATACTAGTGATCCAAATTTATTAAATTGCGTGCCGGAAGCGATAGTCATTTCCAAATGTACTAGTTAACTAAAACAAACAACGATGAAAGATTTTGTAAGAGGGCTTAACTAAGTTCTAGAGATCTAGATTGAATATCTTGACTGGATTTAGCTGTTATGTATATTAAATAAAAATATGTACGTACTAGCTAAGCTGAAACCGGAAATTTGACTCGAATTTAGAGGAAATTTGTATTTGAACTTCTGAGAGACGGAAACTTCCCAAAGGCGGAAATGTTACTCAGTCCCGCATGATTTCGGCATTGACAAGTTGTACTATTATACTTATATGTAAAATGATGGTTAAGGATTAACGATTCTTACGCATCAACGCATAAAACGTAACAATAACAACATTGTACATCACTAAAAACGGTTTTAAAAACGAAAGTTGGAATACAAATGTAAGCCAAAGCAGAACAAAATAAGCTAAACTTATGCAAATGTCTAAGTCTTGAAGCCTTAAAAAAAACATACTGTTCAAGATCTAGAACAATCAAAAGCACTGATCAATTTCACTGTGAACCATTCTCTTTTGGTGATAATGAGCATCAAATTTGGTTATATTTGGATTTTGTCACTGAAAAGTATTACCGATGATAAAATTAGTTTCTTTCCGCCTAAATGTCTGTAGTGTTATTTTGGATTACATATATTTTATAAATATTTGGACTGTCATTATGCGTAAATACTGTTAACTAATGTAATTTTTTCATTTGGTAAACCGGAATCGAGTTTTCGATGATGATGATAATTTTTTTTTTAAACTTTTTATTTTTATTTTAAAAAGATTTTTTACAAAGTAACTAGTCATTTTTGGCTAACAGCGTTTGATTCTAACAATATAATAATACAGCCACTTCTATGTATTCTTTCCATAAAGTGTTGTTTTGGTTGATTTTGCATTATGCGCACTACTCAGGTAACTCAAAAGGTTTTAGTCTTTTGAGTCTTCTTATAATACCTTCTTGATGAAGTAGTCTTACAGCTTCAATATTAGGGTGATCATGGAGCCTCTTTGGGGTTTTTGAGTACATTTCATTATTTCACTTGCGACTGTGTCTATTCCGAGATCTCTATGAAGGTCACTATTACGAGTGTACCAAGAGGCGTTTACAATCCCTCTAAGAACTTTATTTTGGAATCGTTGAACTATCTGTTGATTACTGGTTTTGTTGCATCCCCATAGTTGGATACCATAAGTCCAGACCGGCTTGAGTACTTGTTTATAAAGCAAAAGTTTATTATGAATGGATAACTGAGAGTAATTAACCAATACATCTTTCTATATTTTAACTGAAGCTCTTCTGCTTTCTTCTTCACATGTACTTTCCACTTTAACTTTGCATCAAGGTTCATACCAAGGTATTTTGCTTGATTTGCATGTGGTACAGGGATATTATTGAGAGTCACAGTTACTGGTTCTATTGACCTATTAGTAAAGTTAATGTGAGTAAACTTTGGTTCATTCACTTTAATTCTCCACTTAATTAGCCAATCTTGTTTATTTATGGCTATTTGTAGTTTGAATGTGATTTCACCGATTGTGTTACCAACAGCTAGAATTGCAGTGTCATCAGCAAACGTGGCACTCATCTGTGGTAAGTCGCTTGTAAACAGTACGAAAAGGAGTGGTCCTAAGAAACTCCCCTGCGGGAATCCTGCTTTAGCTTCTTTTATGCTGGAGTGAGTTCCTTCCTGTTTAACTCTAAAGTATCTTCTTTTCAGGTATAATTTTAGTAGTTCGCAATACTCAAATGGCAGAGTTTTCTCTAATTTAAATATTAAACCTTCTAGCCAGACTTTGTCAAATGCCTGTGCTATATCCAGAAATATGGCTAAACAAATCTTTTTTTCCTCTAAGGATTTTTCTATTAAATCTGTTATTCTATTGATTTGATCAATTGTAGAGTGTTTTTCTCTAAATCCAAACTAGTGGGACGGAACAGCTCCTGATTTTATAATTTCGGGTTTAATTTGTTTTAATAATAGTCTCCCAAACAGTTTTGACATGATGGGAAGAAGTGATATTGGCCTGTACGAGGTGAATCCACTTGGTGGCTTACCTGGTATAGGTATCATTATCACTTCTGCAAATTTTCAAGATAGAGGGACATAACGGAGTCTGAAGGAAGCATTAATCATGTCCGATATTTTTTTAATGGCTTTATTAGGTAGTTGTTTAAGAATCTCTCCAGTTATCAAGTCATGTGATTTTTTAAGTACTACATGATTCTTTATTTCTGCTTCACTTCTTTAGCATTAGTTAATGGGATTTCCTGTCTCAGGATGGTTGTATGGTTTTCAATCAGTATATTCTGTTGATTAAGTGTTGTTAAATTGGGGTGAAAGGTACTCTCGATATGATCCGTGAAACTTTCTACTTTTTCTTCTTTGGTTTTGGCCAGGCGACCATTATTTGTTCTTATAGGTGGTATGAGTATAACTCATGTGCCTTTTCAGATATTTGGTTGCTTTCCATAATGAATAATCACTATCTTTATCATAGGTGAGAGATTGTAGGTATAAATTGATTTATTTTTAAATTCTCGTATTTCTCTGCGGATTCGTTGTGTTAAATCATTTAATCTATTTTTGGCAGCTGGGTCTCGTGTTAATTTCTATTGGGTAGCATTTGCCAGCTATTTTTTTGTTTCTTGTATTAGTGCTTTTTCACGATGCTTACTGTATATCTTTGACGAGCTTTTCCACCTCTTGTTCTGATGTTTCTTTTGATGAAAGTTGTGTTTAAAATGATGCTATTGTTAAGTTCATTCTTAAAATTTTTCCAGTTAGTATATTTATTTGTTAACATTGGCTGCTTTTCATTTGTAATTATTGTATATCACTTATTATCATTAAAATAGAAGAATGGTCAGATGTGGAGTCAAATCCTTCCTGCACTTGTATATAATCAACCGAGATTTTTCTTGTTTTAAAAAAGTCTTATTTTGATCGCTGGGCCAATGAGTTGGTTTTCTAGTAGAATGCCAGTATTTAATTATTGCTTGATGAAGCTCTTTCCTTTTAGGTGTTATAAGTCTTGACCCCCAGTCTTTATGTTTAGATTTTTTGACCTAGCTGCTTGGAGAATTGTGTATAAGAATTCCCTTTTATGTTTTATCTAGTAGTGGTAACCGCAATATATTGCGGTTACCACTACTTTGTGGTTGCGGGTATTAATGCTAACGCTAATTGCTTGTATTTCATCACATTCAAGTTTTAGTTGTAGATCGTATTTAATATCTATGATAAGATGTAGTTGTATTTCATTTTATCGTTGCAATATACCATTGCAGTTCCATGCAAGAATTTATAAATTATTTGCCATGTTAATTAGCAAAGAGAGGCTAACCCTGATGCTGTTTGACTTTTTTCGAGTAAAGTAAGCCATTGCATGATTGATAAGAGAGCTCTTTCTTGCTTTTCTTTTTGTGAACTAAGTCAATTAAGAATATCTTGTAGTAGTTTATTAGTTTGGTTATTATTTGAATCATTAACTGAAGCAGAACTATGTTGCCTTTTCTAACTTCCAATAGTGAGTGCAACAGCAAATGTTATATTTGGATTAGTTCTTGATAATTTGCTTAATGTTTCGTGTGTCCTTAACTTTGTGGATACTCTTGTTGAGGCTGAGTTGATTTCTGGCCTGGTACTTACTGAAGTTTCCCTTGTTTTGTTGCGAATTTTTTGCAGCTCTTTTATAACAATGCAACCTCTGTAGTTGGCTGGATGTGCCTCCCCACAGTTGGCACATTTTGGGGGGGTATCTTTTTGTTTCATACATTCAGCCGTACGGTGTTTCCCTATACATTTCACGCATCTAGGCTCCTTATTACAAAAGTTTTGCGTATGTCCGTAGACTTGGCACTTTTTGCACTGGAGAATCAGTTGATGACCTCGGTAATCTTAGTGATGATTTTATTCTTGGGGCTTAGATGAAAAAGACTGGTTTTGGTTTCACGAAAAGAAATAATCATGCATAACTGATATAAAATAACCATAAACTCATCGTTTTGGAGTCTAGTAGAAACTGGCGCAAAACATGAATACGTTTGCATATTATAAGTAAATACAAAAACATTGATATCCGCATTATTTGCAAGAATTAAGCAAAAATTACTCAACATTTTTATCACAATTGTCATATTTCAAACAAATCTACGCAAGAAATAAGAAATGTATTTTGCCAATAATTAATACAATAAGAAAAATGTGCTTAAAATTTTCAAGTAACGTAGAACTGAGCTAAGTAAAGTATTCTAGCATATTTTGAGTAATATTTTCTTTATTCAAGCTAATAAAACATAGTAATTTTATGCTAATTTACCTTAATCATTCTTATAATTTAAGCAAATTAAGCTAACTTTACTTAAATTTCACTGCATATTCCTCATGATTTACGAAATGTTACGCATGTTATTAGCAGAATATAATACTTGCTTCTAGTATAAATTCGCTTGGTTTAAGCCTATTAAGTATATACTTTCTTTTAAATTTTTCAAGAATACTTGATTCAATTTTTTAATCTACTTAATCTTATTAAATATCACAAATAAGTTTCTTCTAAAATTAAAATCTTATTAACATTTTTAGTTTATAAAAATCATGAGGCGTATAAGTAAAATTGTTTACTTAAATTTATAAGAACTTCGGTTTAAAACATTCAGTTCCATTAAATAACCGAAAAATTTGGAAAGGTTTGTTTACAAACTGAGAAATTTCGAATACCGAAATTTTATTTAACACCTCTAAAATCAAAAAACAGTTTAAATTATCTTCAAATTTTATCTTATAAATATTTAAAATTAAATATATTAAATCATTTATTTTTATAACTTCCAAGATTTTGAAAAGTTGATTATTTTTAAACAAGAAAAATTTTGTTAAAAAAATAGATTCATTAAAAAAAATTCACTAATATAGTTGCGCCTTTTGTAGATGATCAATTGTGAATTTTTGTTAAAGTATTTTAAAATGTCTTCAGATATTAGTAAAACATGTATACACATTTTAATTTTCCATTTGGAATAATTGCAGTTTTTTAATTTAGTTTTTGTGTAGACGATTTCGAAACATTTTTTGACTGGATTTGCTATTTTAGATCAAAAACATAATGGATTTTAAAACAAGTAGATAGAGCCACATCAAATTTATAAACGATATCGTCATAAATTGTATAGTAGAAGCACCTTTGGGTAATGAACACTGATGGTTGTTGTAAAATATTATGTTGTAAAATATTATGTTGTAAACAAAAGCAAATATTAAGAACAAAAAGATCATTGATTTAATTTCACATACTAGATGCCAATTCGTGTTTTTGAAAACGCGCGCGTTTTTCTCTTGGAAAATTCCTGAACCTCTTAGTTTTGCGGATGAATTTCTATATGAGTTGTTTAAGTGGCTTGATGGATATTTTCCAACATTGAAAATGTAAGTCCAATAAACTATCAAAAATAAAGAGAACTTATTGTTTGTTAGCGCTCACGATTATTTGTATACAAACCGGTCTCTCTGATTGGAAATAAAATTAAAGTTTTTAATTTAGATTAATTGATCCTTAATTTAAATTTGGCACTTTTATATTAGTAATTATATTATATAGTAATTTATATTAGTTATTTATATAGTAAATAATACGAGTATCTAAAAATACCTTGGAAATAATATAATAATTCTCCTAATTTCCATGATTCAAGGAGCCCCTTTATGCATTAGTCATTTGACTAATATTGTTCACAAGTCTCAAATCAATTTTTAAAATGTTGCACTATGCACTATTATATATAATAAAATTTGCAAAATTTTCACTAATTTTTATGTAATTATAATATTTCGAAAAATAATTAATCTATTTTAATGAAACTCTCCTGTCACAATCAACTTCGTTTTGAAAATGAATATTTTCGAATATTGATTACGGTAAAATTTAATGAAATTTATTTATTGCAAGCCAAATATGCATGATTTTAGGAAATAAGTATTTAAATGAGTAAATCATTACATGATTTTTGTCAGTTGTTTTTTATTATGCAATATTTACTGGTTTTAAGCAAATTATACTAGTTTTAAGCAAATAATGCACGATTTAAGAAACTAAGTGACGAAATAAGTGAATTATGATATAATTAAATTGAGTATTGTCTTGTAAAAGTGAGTACATGTACATATGATTCGTACTCTCGGTAAGTACGGCCACACAGTTTAATTTTTAATCTCTGTTTATGCATTATTACTTGAAAATCAGTAAGTTGTGCTTGATTTAAGGAAATTGAATGCAATTCATTGAAGAAATTAACTCGAACAACTGCACAACTGTTAAAAAGGCATACATTTTTTTTATCGAAATTTTACTTTATGATATAAAATATAAATGTATATACGTCATATCTTTTAATTAATTGTAATTACTGGGTTCGTATCTATTGATCCAATTATTCCTATTGGTAAAGTTTTTCTAAAATAAATGAAAAAAATCCAGCCGAAGTGTTTTTACCAATTTTGGTCTTTTAAGATTAGTGTAAATTGATTATTACTTCAAACTTTCCAAAGTATATAATGATCTAATTATCTTAAGCTCTTCCCGGAATTCATGATACAAAATAAACATATATAGGTCGTATGCCCCGTCTCGAAAGACACCTTTTAAACCATTTGGTACGAATTGGCGATCATTGTAGGTGGTCAGCCCAATGTACGATTTTTACACACGATTCGGTCACCAGTATATGATGTAATTATTCAATTTATATTTATAAATTTTTAGTCAGTGGTGAGAATCAAGAACTCGGGACCACAGCGTGGTAAGCAAGCATCTTAACCATCGCTATACGACCGGTGACTAAATTTTTGATATACTCGTTAAAACAGTTTCAACTAACAGAATATTTAAGTAGTTAATAAAACAAATTTTGGCTTTAAATAAATTTAAAAATATACGAGAAACACCCACATTTTTTCATTCATTAAACTGAACTATTGTACGATCAAATAATAAATATTGCCATTATACATAACTAATCTTAGTTCTTAAGTTAAAAGATTATACTAGTCCAACATTATTAAAATATAATAATATTTCGAAATATGATTTATTAGCAGTTATGTTCATAATGTAAGAAGTATTTACTCATTTACTATTAATTCTTAATTTTAGTATATATTCCTTAATTTAAGCAACCAAATATACATATAAAAATGTTGATGTTTTGAGTAAAGTTTACTCGATATCAGTTTATTTATCAATTCTTAATGTCTGCTTTAATTTACTTATTTTATACATTATTTGCTTAATTCATTAACATTATGTTTAAATTAAGCAACAACATTCTTTTTTCTGACTTACTGGAAATAAGAAAACCGTTTTCTTGTTTGCTGTAAATTATTTTTTCCGTACTTAAAGCAGTTGATAAACGTATATGTGTAAGTCACATTTACGCATGCGCCTACCCATCTTGTCAATCATTTGTATTCATGCGCCAACCCAAAAATAAAGACTCGTTTTACAACACTTTGGATGGTCTGATGGGATCTATACTAGAGCACGACGTCAGAATAGTGATTTTTGACTTTAAATACTTTAATGCGACCTGGCAAAAATCAGTCTAACTTATGTGAAAATATAGGTCGGTTCTTCTGACACGAATTATGTCCACTGACTTAATTAATTTATATTTTTTTAAACTCAATGGATTTATCCATTGAGTGAACTTTATTTTATTTAAATTTAATTTACAAATGTTGTTATGATTTTAAAACATATAGCAATATTCTATGCTGTGTATAATTGAGAACTGAATCTTATACAAGATAAATTCTATTTATATATGTTTTTAGTATTGATTCTATATAATGCAAAAATAAAGGTTTTGGTATTAAAGATGATGTCATCAAAACAGTTCCAGTGTTTTGAGGAAATGATTTTATATAGTAGATTTATGTTATATGCTATATTGCTATTGCGGAGTAATGATAATGATTGTTAATATAATTCTTAGAATTACATTATTTCCTTATTATTTCCTTATTATTTATTGGTTGATCTTAAGTATTTTTAATAATGATTATTAAACTATATTATTAATTGTGAATTTAAAATGAATTTAAAATGTTATTTCCGTATTGGATTAATCTGAATTGCTTCGGGTGATTTGTTGTTATAATGAACTGTTGATGTCGTAATATTGGTGGATGCGGGAAGTATCGGGCAATGTAACTCACGATCTAGAAACCGATAACAGAGTAAGAACGATGTACTTTGCGATCGCGCAAGAATTCATTGTGGTTATCACATTCTTTTCAAAATATGAGATTTTATGGGTCCGCTGCCAAATTTGAAAGCAATGATCATAAGTTGGTCACTACAACGCTGAGATGATCGTTTTCGTACAAGTTCGGGAACACAGGAAAACACACCTTATCAAATGCGAGTAGTGTGAATCAATTTCGTCTCATCAGTATTTTACCGTCGCTTTCAAAAGTTTTGCGAAGAAGTATTGAAAAGCCAGTTGACCACCTTTTTGGAAAGGTTCAAATTACTTTAAATTTCAATCTGCTTATCGTAGCAGTGATATTATGCAAACTGCTATACTGGATGTGATTGATAAACTATACGCAGAAGTGCCAATGTGCTCTTATAGATCTTTAGCAATCTTATATGACTCAATCCATCGAAATTCAGCGAATACTTGAAAAACAAATGGGTTTATATAAAATGACGGTAAGTCACAATGCTGCGTTAGAATTTACCTTTTGTAAAAGTGCAACCTCTCAGGATAACGTCTTATACCGTCAGTCCAATCAGGTTCTGGCATATTTGATTAAATGGCAACGTTTTAATAAAACTACTGGATTCGGTTGTAAGATTCTTGGTTTCCGTTGGTTTCAAAATCAATGAGTCCAAAACAAAATATTTGCTCACGGTTTTAAAGACCAATTCGCAATTGATATTATTATAGTGGTGACCACACATTTGAAGGAGTGAAAGGGTTTCGATACCTCGGGTCCCTTATTATTCATGATAACTGTGTGAGAGGAGATATTAAATATGTTGGTTATGATGTAAAAGGACAACGAGTGCGCTGGCCCGATCAGGTTCTGTGAGCGATCATAGGTGGCGTGGTTACTGTCATCGACGATGGCTCTTCGGGATAGAGAACAACATATCATCTTCGGTTTGTCTAGAACAATACGAAGAGCAAGTTTAAATAAAAAATACGAAGAGCCGGATTGTTAATATGGGCCCATACCATATGCAATGGGCCGAAAAACTAGTCTTGTTCTTTCAATAGCTCGATTCCCTGTTAATGGCGTATATAAATAATATCGAAACGATTAAAATCGGACTGTAAATGATTCTACATAAATCTGCCTACGAACATTTTTTTGTCCACATTTCATTTCGATCAATATAATCAATCAAATTGTCAAAAAGACCTTAACAGTAAAACAAATCTCCTGTTAACCAATTGTACCGGAAAAAACCTCGAACCATCGACTACTCAAAGAAGAACAACAAAAGAAAACTAACTTTAATTAATGGAAGAAATCGTTTCCCTCTTAGTCTTCTTCTTTTTAAAAAAAAAACTTCAAATAAAAATAAAATGTAAACCCTCTTGTTGATCAGTTCAGGACTTTTAAAATAAGAATCGAAAAAATATTTATGGGGTTCAAAAAAAAAAAATATTTTACTCGTATAAGTTTTTGAAATTTGAAACGTACTTTGTATTTCTTCGCGAACCGTAATCTTCTTATTATATTTTCTTGTTCGATGTACCAAAGTAAAGGAAAATTTTCTTTACGTTTGATTTTATTTTTATAAAATGGGGATGATTTTTTTTTACTTTGTTGTAGTAACAATATGAACTTGTTTATATCTTAAACAAAATGTCATATAGTATCGTGGCACAGTGACGTGGAAAAATAGAGTGAGCTTATCACAATTTTAATATGCTATATAAATGCATAGTTACAAAAAACTTTGGAGAAGAGGTAAGAATACTACATAATATAAATACATATAGTATTACCATTATAAGAAAAAAACAGTTGATGTTCCATTGATGTTCCAGATGTCGGGTCGATAGAATATCGTCAACATTTATAATAAATATATGACATTTAGGCGATTATACATATACAAATATTTTGATTATTTTAAAACGATACCAGTAGCGACATCTAGCACGTCAATGGGCTAACATACCATGGTAGTACTATATGTATTTTTATTATGAATACTTTTACGAATAAGTACAAAATTCGAGTAAACTAATGCTGTGTGCTTCATGCCGAAAATTTTGTCTAAATCGCCGACTTTTCTAAATTGTTCATTATTTATTCTATTAACCACCATAATTTTTCATTTAGCCTGGTCGTGAGGTTGCTTTTCGTTTTAGTTGTCAAATTTTGTGTACGTACATATAAATATACAAATAAAATTTTACAGATTTGTATTTAAGAAATTTTAAAACTACAAAAACATTAATTTAATACTGACATTCAAAACAAATATGGTAAAATGATAATATAAAACATTTTATAAAAATATACATTTTATAAAAACATTTTATAAAAAAATATTTTTAAACCATTTATAGTTGGAAAAGTCAACAATTTAGAATCGTGAATAGTCAGGCACAGCTTGTAATATTATAACTAGTGTCATCTATGAATCATTGATACCAAATAATCAACCATTTAGAAAAGTTGGCGATTTAGACGAAATTTTTGGCATGAGGCATGCTGTGATAAGTCTAAATTTAGTTTTGGTCTTAGTTAGTTTTGTTCAGACTGCAAAGTGTGTGGCAGCGCGATTGTATTCGCTAGCCACAATCAATTAAACAATTTTTTAATCAGAATAAATTTATTTTATCAACTGATAAAATTCAAATTTATTCTACACCATATATGTTTAATAATTATATACTATGGCAGATTTATATTTCATTTTAGTAACTCACTCTGGTCTCTGCACAATATAATTTGAACTACAAATTATATCGTTGGCAGAGACATGAACGGGTCATTAGATATGTAGAAGTTCGAAAATAGTAAGGGTTTGAGTCTGAAAATAATAATTAATTATTTTCATATTACTGCCATCTGCGTTAAATTTCGATTACTTATATTGAGCTATATTTTATAAAATACGTACACATCCATTCACGGCCATGACATGACAAGACAAACATTATCGGCCCTTACCATTTCTTTACAATTTTTTGCAATTACGACAGTACGTTTTTATCCACGAAGAGTTTAAGAAACAATAGAAGTGGAATAATAATAAGAATAATAATAATAATAAAAATCATATTTTATAAACCAAATATATAATTTATTATTAAATAAATAAATAGTAATAATAATAATAGTAAAAATTAAAATTGACAAATTAAAACGTAATTTATTATTTAATAAAATAAGTAAGACTACAAAAGATTACAAGTGGATTACAAGTGTATAGGAGAACCTATAAATAATATACTAACTGCAAAGTTCTGATAAATTTTTAATAGTAGATCTACGAGGAAAACGAATTTTGAGTAATCGTTGTAGGTGATCAGCCCAACAAACGATTTTACATACAATTAATCACTGCGTTGTACTAGCGACGGGGCGCGAACTCATGACCGCAGTGTCTTTAAGTCACCACCTTAACCACTATACGATCGGAGATAACACCGAAATACGTCGTGGTTAAAATGGATATGGAAAATTACCATAAATCAATTATGAAGTGACTTACTACATCATTACACATGGTCAGCTTCCTTGTGCAAAACTGCATGTCGACTGGATCCAACAAAACATTTGATTTGCAAATATGGTCGAACATTTGCAAATATGGTCGAATTACACATTTGGATGTTATCTTCTCTAGTTTCATATCCATTCTACATATGAGTCAACAACAGATATTACAAATTGGTGTCCATGTGGAGAATATCTTCGTCTAAATTTCATTGCGGTACCGGTGCGTTATATCCAATACTATACATTCATAACTTCATTGTTCACCTACAAGAGTGCACATGAATGCCTTTTGGTTTATGGAATGCAATTCAAACCATTCAACGTTTCTTGAACGAATTGTTGATAAATCTTTACTTCATTTTCACCTATATCGACGATATTTTTTATAGGTGACAAGTAAGTCTGAGGAAGAACATTTACATTATCTGAGACAAGTTTTCCAAAGGGGTACTCAATACGATGTCAAAATAAAGACATTTAAATATGTTTTTGAGTTTCATAACTTAAATTTCTTAGCCACCGCACATATCAAAAGATAGCGTAAAACCTTCGCCACAGCGCGTAGTAGCCATATCAGAATTTCCATAGCCTCTATAAAAATATTTCAAAAATCATTCAGGATGATGAGTTATTTCCCAAAGTTCCGAATTTCTACAATTCATTCGTGCCCACTGGGCAACTTTAGCGAAAAAACAAAAACAAAAACCACACGCTGGACAATGCAACATTATTGGCACATCCCATTGTAGACATCCTCTATAATATAATGTGTGACACATAAAATACTGACATTGTAGCGGTATTCCAACAATTAAAACAATACGGAACCATTAGCGTTATTTTCGGTAACCATCGAGTACACATTCCACAACCAATGCGACGTACCATTTTTATTTCACTTTATGCGATATATCACACCCTGGTGATTCGCGGAGCCTGATTTCCACGAGATATTTCTGACCTGGATTAAATTTGCACGTCAAAACATCTTCCAGTTACAAGATTTTGGCACATCCATATATGGATTTAGTTGAACCGCTTCTACCATCCGAAGGTAATCAATCGTTGATAGGTTCACACGTTGGCCTGAAACTTATCCCATCCCACAAATGTCCGCTGTCACAGTTGGATATATAAATCACAGTTGCTCAGTTGCAATATACATCAATGCTCTGCGTACCCCTTGAAATTTCAACAGACAGATGCATCCAATTTGAGTTGATTTTTTTTCTGGGTTTAACAAAATGCTAGGTACACATCGAATTCGAACTACTTTCTATTATCCATAATTAAACGGGATGGTATATAGAGCGATTTCATAAGACGTTAAAAACTTTTCGTATATATAGAGCTCGGATTAATACCAACAATTGAAACTCTGAGCTACTCATAATTTTGTTGAAGAGCTTGTGTTTACGACAGTGAAAACGCAAATTGCTGAAATACCACAATAAATTAAATCTTATATAACATGTATACTTATCTTAGAGGTGATGGTCCATTTGTACAATTAATTTTTATATAACCTAAAAGAATCAAAATTATTATTATTTGTATGTATAATTTTTAGTTAATACTTATTTTTTATATGAGTGGTGTCTTAGAAATCCATTGTTTACAAATATTGTATTTAAAATGTAGCTTGAAGTTTGCGTAGACACAAAACAATAGCACTACGCCACTATATAATATTTTGGTAATTTGACATATAAAACCTTATAAATGTTAGTGCTTATTTGTTTTTAATGTGTCCAATTTCATTCTTTTACATATACTAATGCGAATTTAATGTTTACGCGCCAAATTTTTATAAAAAACATTAGTTACTTATAAGTTGCCGGTGTTAAATGTACGTAGCTGTCAAACCAGTTTAGGAATTGTACATTTTTAAGGTAAATACTAATTAAATTACACAAAAAAATGTTACCTTTGATAGGAAGCTTTTTCGCGTTAAAAATTTAAATAGGTTTCAAGAGAAGGGAACCTTTGATTGGCTGAATGGTGGGCCCATGCTTCCATTGAATCCATATCTAATTTATGTACCAACATGTAGATTAGCCAAATATCTCGTTTATCTGATTCCTCTCCCAGGATACCGGAGAAATCCCTATTAATTTCGTCTGACACATCTGTTAAGTGACCAAGGCCTCTCGTTGATCCCTGACATACTTTCGTTCTTATCTATAGACGCCTTAAATAGGTCTTTAAAGGGTGGAAATTCTGCGTAGCTTCCTGAAAATTGCGGTATAATAATGCGCGGCAATCGTGCTACTCCGTCTCGTTTATTCGTCGTAGATATTTCCTGAATGAAATTGCTTTGATTTAACAATAATTCATGCATTTTGCCGTTCTCTTGATGATGTTGAGCGTTGTTTTCCTCGTGTTTTTCTCCCATTGAATAAGCTTTCGCTTTAAATCAAAATGGTCTTTTTCAATTTTGTCTACCACATGTATATTAGCTAAATCGAATTTGCCCATTAATTAATTTTTCCATTGCTTGGAATTCCTTCCATTCACCCGCTAGAAACTCTAGGCTAGTTTCAATTTCACTTATTGGCGTGTTACTTGAGAATATATCTATCTGGGTTTTGATAATTTCCAAGCATTTAGTTAAACGTTTTATCCATCTTGATTCCGCCATCTTGATTTACAAATCATTAATTTATACAAATCACACCGATTTTACCGATACCGTTAATATAAAATTGTGCCCGTCGTTGCAATTTTGTTTGATATTGATTTGTTTTAAAAGTACTTATAAGGTACAAATTTTCTACTCACTGTTCAGAAGGCTCGAAGCTATGTGTCGAAAGTAAAACCATGATTGTTTTTATATACTTACTTGGAATTGAATTTGGACATCCGCGATACCACTACCAAAACCATTCGACCCGCATTTGGTGGAAACGGAGAAATCGCGGAACCACACTTTTGACATTGGCTTTCTCTTCTTGTTTCGGACATACAGCTGCGATTTGAATGACCTAAGCATATTGATTAATTGGACACGGCGATCAACAAAAACGGAGATAAAGAAATTACAGCTTGTATGCTGATAACGATAAAGGACATGTGGTACCATATCTCGAGCCGGTGAGATATCAATACATTATACGAGATTTTGACCGATTCACTAAATGGGATAAGATTGCTCCTACCCCGTACGGACTGACATCCGTAGCAATGATGATTGGTTTACTAGAATCATACAACTCTAACAAATTGTGCTTGAGAATTAAAGTCTTACATTTTTCGAAGGACGATTGACAGCTAGGAGACCACTCAAAATTAACACATTTCCTTAAAAGATAATATAAATCTATTAAATGGGTTGATAAATTAACGATTAATTTCCCATAATAGTTCAATAACCCCAAAAATGATTGTAACCGTGATACATTGGTTGGAGCAATTGCGTTAACAATTGCTTTAATTTTTTCGTTATTATGACGAATTCCGTCGCTTGATATACTATGATCCAAATAATCTACACTAGGAGACAGTAATTTACATTTATTTAAATTTCCAAAACTAACCATAATTTACTTTGGCAATCTTGGTAGTCTTGTCCCTCCACTAATATATCATCTAGATATGATACAAATCCATTCAGACCCAATAATATTTGATCCATAATGGATTGAAACATGGATGGAGCACTTTTCAGCCCAAAAGGCAATCTTTTATATCTAAATAATCCCTTATGTGCATTGATGGTTAAGTATTCACTTGAATCTTCAGCTACTGGCATCTGTTAGTATAGTCCTGTAAGATCGATCACACAAAAGTATGTGCAATTAGCTAGACTAGTGAATATGTCATCTACTCGAGGTAGAGGATAGTGTTCCGTTTTGACCAACTTATTAATGGTAACTTTAAAGTCTACGAAGACCCGTATTTCACCGTTGGTTTTCGGGACTGGCCCAATTGCTAAATATTACAGGTTCCAAGCGAGCGACCTCATCTTCTACCTTAGGTCTCAGATAATATGCCACGGTATATCCCTAATGAAATATAGGTTGTGCACTATCTGCCATTAGTATATCCACCTTAAAACCCTCTATCATTTGAATATAGTAGAACCATTTTCCAACACGTTTGGGAAATCAATTTTATTTTTTTTTAAATGTTGTTTACATTTAAATTATTCACACTCGGCAGGTTAATTAATCTGATTAATACTATTGATAATCTTGACCTTGCCTCCTCTCTTGATCTGTTCCGACTAGTTTTTGATGTATGCCCATAATTATAGCATCTATAACATTGCTAATGTTTCGTTGGACACTGACTCTCATGGTGACTGTCTCTTCCACAGCGATTACAACAACTGTTTGTAATCCTTTGATTTTGATGACTGGTACCTCAGTTATGGCAGTACTGTGTCGTAAAATCATTTGATTGTTTTTTAGTTTAAAAAAACACACTGGTTAAACGAGAAAAAAGGTATTTACGCGTTGATTGAATGAATCGGGGAGGTCAGTTTTTTATTGTACGTACGAGTTGGAAGATAATTTTGTTTGGAAACATAAAAGTAAAAAAATTCCGCAAAATAAATATAAATAAATAACATTGTATGAAAAGTTAGTATAAGTGAAACCATGTTGTTTTTATGAAAATTGGTTTCATGAGATTTTTGTGAACATTAAAATAAATAAAGTTTTTGTGTTGTTGGATTCCCATATCCATCTCTGAATTTTTTACCAACGATTACGTTACATAAACATACATAAAAAAAGTTCTACGGCAGTAATAAAGTATTAATTATACTTTATGAATCAATCGGCCACTCGAAATTATAATATTTTGATATCATCTATAAATAATATATTACCATCGGATTTACATGTTACAAAATCATAACCTTAATAATAGTACCTTGTGAACATTGAATAAATTAACAGTTTTCATAATAAGTTAATTAGCCAACGTCTACAACGCAAACTGCAGGAACATTAGCAATTTTAAACGGTTAAAAGCTACGGTAGTCGCATAATAGCCTCAAGTAAAGTAAATCTACAGCGTCGACATCAACTCCCGAGAAAAAACAACGAAAACTTATATTTCATGTATAAGGATTATGCCTTAATAGCATAGTGGAGAGTTTAATCGTATGTTTTTGGTTATAATATTATTACAAATTAACTATTATTGCTATTATTTCTTGTTTTTATAAATATTAGTTAAGTTTAGTTAAGGTAGTTAAGTTTCTAGTTAAGATTAATTTAGTTTTGTTATTATATTAGTTCTCTTATATCGTTGTATAGTAATTATTGAATTTTTTCCTTTTAGTTTTTTTTTTGGACGACATTTCAATGTTTAATTCACAGGCTATCTCAAATTTAATATCTGGATTCTGTAAGAGTTCTTGTTGTATTTCTTCGGATCTTATCCCCACAGTTAACTTATCCGTTAAAGCGCCAGCAAGAATATTTCCAAACTCACAAGATTGAGCTAACGACTTCAGTTTCACAATGAATTCGGATATTGGTTCCCCTTGTTCTTGTTTTGACTTAGAGAATTTCAAGCACTCAGCTCTTTTGTTAATCTTCGTATTGAAATGCAACTTCAATATTTTACTAATTTTCTTGAACCTCAGTGCACTAGGAGTTCTTGGTGTAGCAAGACTTTTTAAAATTATATAAGTGTAATAATTTTATTTAGAGGGAATAAATGCCTCTATACACCCCATCAACGACATTTTTGGATTAAGTAAATTTTCGTAATAGGCTTTATTAACTTCTTTTTTAATTAAGTTTTCTTTTTCGTGCATCTATTTACGGATAGAAATTATGTTATGCTACCACTTTCTCGAAGTTTCCAAAACGGATTACTGACACACAAACCAACAATTCACTCAACTTTATTTTGTTTTGGCACTTAATATCTTTAACTATTTACGGCGTCGTATTCCTTTTAATCCTCGTCGTCACTTGCATTTATCTATATACATATATATATATATATATATATATATATATATATATATATATATATATATATATATATATATATATATAAATATATATATATATATATATATATATATATATATATATATTTATATGTATATATATATATATATATATATATATATATATATATATATATATATATATATATATATATATATATATATATATATATATATATATATATATATATATATATATATATATATATATATATATATATATATATATATATATATATATATTATATATATTTATATATATATATATATATATATATATATATATATATATATATATATATTTATATATATATATATATATCATATAGGTATTTCGTTTATATAAATAAAGGGTACAACTTATTTAGTGTGACTCAACTGCCGTCTTTGATGGTAATGTCAAAAAACCCGATTAGTCCAGCGGATGGTCGATTTTATTTTATAACATATTATTAACTGGTAAAATATACTAATAATTGTATAACATAAACAAATACAAATAAGAACAGAACATACATATTAATCATTTGATTTTAACAAGTACATGGATTCGACCTTTAACCATAGACGATTCGACCTTTAACCATAGACCATAGTGTGTATTCATTTTTTTAAACAAAAAAAATTATTTTCTTCAATCAATACCAATACTAACATAATCATAGTACTTACATGCATATACAATAAAAAACTTTGTACCTATCTAAGATCGTAAAATATTTGGTACTAATAATTCTAAATATGGTCTATCGTCCGGTTACTTTTTTTCTGCTTCCCAAAATGTATTTCGATTACATTTACACACTATTCTTTTCACCGACGATATGTGCTGTTTGGTTTTGACGATATTCTTTTTAAAAAATATTAAAAACGTCGATCGGTAAAGGAAAAACCTTCTATATTTTAATATAGGATCATAGACAGGTGTTTGGAAAGAGGACATCATAAAAAATATGTTATTGTTTGACAAATGAAATATGGAAAAAAAATATTTCGATTTTTTATGAGTTTGGCACCGCCTTATTACCGTCGATTTATTTTATTTTTTACGTTTTTCCTACAAATAAATTTCTTTTTATGCAATTCATGTAAGTTAGAAAGAAGCAAAGAGATAATGGCAAAATACTGTGTACCTTGTTGTTAAAAAGTGCAAAAATAATTTTCATAAAATATTTTAGTTGGGAATTTTTTGCCCATACAAAATCGTCATCTATAGTTGTCTATGCTTTAACTATAATTGAACATAACAAGAGGAGTCTTAGAAAATTGTTTATTTGTCGTTGGTTATTGAAGCTAATTGTTATATAGCCGAATATTTTTATATTGAAATGTATTAAGCAAAATTAAAAATGGTTATATAATCGAAGTTTATTAAATCAAAAGTGTTTTCCGTAGTTTTCGATATTCCGAAGTTTTTTTTATAAACAAAACTTCTGAAACAAAACATAATATCCATGAAGCTACCGAGCTACGTGAAACATTATTACATAACAGTAATTGCATAATACATTTTGTAAAAATTGCTTAGACATTTCCATTAGTACGACAAGAAATAAATCCCGTCTCCAAAACACTTGTTCCAAAATATTTTTTTATTATTTATAGGTTTTATTACTATTCTTGGAAGTAACCAATTAAAAAAAAACGTTAAAAAACAAAATAAAAAATTATGTTTTACATAAGGTTTCAGGTATATAGGTTTATAGAAGTCTATAAAGAAGCTCACAAGAAGCTTATCAATCCATTATAATTTTATTTCTAAGTGATCGTAAAAAAAAAAAAAAAAAATTGGCTAAATTTTTATTTATATCATTTCAACAAACATATTATTCCTGTCTTTATTGCTGTAGCAACGTAAACGTTGGTGAGGAAAAAATGTAATCTTAAGATAAAATTAAAAAAAATTAAAAATTTTATAGCAAAATTAGATAATAAAATAAAATATTTTATAGGATTTCTTCTTCGTATTTTTTTTATTTTATTTTATAAAAAAATCTGAATGAAAGATTTAGAAGATTTATTATACGACGTTGAATTTAGTTTTTTTTTTTATTTAAATTTTATATTGAGATTTAAGATATTGATATGTTTATGGCATGTACGTGTACCATAATATATACAAATGAATGTATATCGAAAGAAGTTAAGTTCTCAGGCTTGTTGTTTGTTGAGTTTATCGATAAGAAAATGGAATATTGTGTACATACATACACACATATGTTCATACATTGCAAGTAAAACCGATTTAAAGACGTAATTACATCGAGACATATACGAAATCATAATTATAGATCACGAACCTATATAGTTTGATTCATCAAATTCACACCGGTTGGGGGTTCGTGCGGTGACACAACAACAAGTCTCTATATAAATATATTATATAGAGCTCCTCGAAACAAAACCGTATCAAAATAATAAACAAAATGAGACCTTTAAATGTGGTCTTCTCGAATAAAAAACAAAAAAAATATCCAGCAACGACAAATTTGTTTTTTTGGGCGTAACACGTTCCATTTTAAGATTTTTCAATTTTTTTAATATTTTACAAACAAACCTCCCGCTGTGGGGAGTTATATGTGTTGATATAAGCTGTGTGTACCTTAAAGAATGTTATGTTTTGCTTTGAATTTAAAATTTTCACCCTTCTTCTAAATTCGATAAACATACACACTCGGATTGTAATAAATCTCACGATTTTAACTTATATAATAAATGATATATGTAGGGATAATATTTTCCACCCTCTCAATTAATAGGATTTTTTTGTTGTTAAATAAAACATCACGTGACTTGTTATAAGATCAAATTTTAAATAATTATGCGTTTATAAGGATTTTGAATTTTATGGTGTTTTAGAAATTTAGAGATGATGATGTAAAATGTGCCATCATTATATTGAAAATATGTTTAGCCCAATATCAATGCGGAGCATTTACTTTTATCATTTTGTACATATATGAACAAAAATAAACGCATAAAATTACACCAATGTATCTTTTGCTTTTCGTAGGACATGGCTAAAATTTTTGATCAATCAAAAGCTGTACAGAATACATTATCAAAACATAATCGAAGTCATTTAAGTACACGAACATGGAGATTTTGGAAATCCAAAACTTTTGCCAAAACTATGAAATTAATGCCACAAACCGACAAAATTTTTAATTTGGATGGTTATCCTTCCAAACATCGAAATTTATGCCAAAAAAAATTTCGGAAATTTACAAACACCAGAAAATACGTGATGGTTGCCTTTCAAAATTTTTAATGTTTTACCACAGTATTGCTGGTGAAGTAAAGCTATGCCGGTGTCTAGATTATGAAACGATATTAGTTACAAGATTAAAATGCTACTTTAGGCGTGCGCCAGTTTGAATTGCCAGTGGCAATAACACAACCACCATTAACAACCGAAACAAAAAGCTGTATTTTATTTAATTTTACCTATCTTCGATTTTATTGGCTTAAAAACTGAAGCAACTGTTGTGCTTGACATATGGTGAAAGAGGATCCAAAACAAATCAATAATTTCTAATATATACATACATTCCAAAAAGTGAACTATACTGTTTGGTTGGTTTTTCGATATTTATTAATCGAAAAAATCATTAAGCGTATAATAAAACATAACCACCAAAATAATAAGTTGTAAGTTTATGGATGAATAAAATAGAGTTTGATATCGTGGTAATGGTTATTTTTTATTTTCTATCAGTCAATGAAGAAGGCAGTTGTTCAATAAAATTTGTGGCATTAAGTTTAATAAGCTTCTAAGCATTAAGTGTAATGTCTTACTAGTCCTAGGATCTGATAAATATAGATACAACAAATTGTTTACAACATGTATTCAGCATTGATATTAACAACCCCGTCATCCGTCCAACACCCGTAGTGAATGTTAGTTCACTATAGTAACAGAATATGGAAAGCTTCAAATGTTTATGAGGGCAAATAGGCTCGACACATAAAAGTCGTGAAGTTAGTTCACTATAGTAACAGAATATGGAAAGCTTCAAATGTTTATGAGGGCAAATAGGCTCGACACATAAAAGTCGGAGGTCTGTATCACACTTGTTTTAGTAAAGAAATAATAGAAGATTACAAAATCAAGGACTTAAAATACTACTCCTTTTCCGATTGTTGTTCAGAAAGGGTCAAATGTAAATCAGATTAGTCAATTGTAATTCAGAAAATAAAAGTCGCTTTTTTTCTTCGAACAAAACTGTCCGGGACAGCAAATTTTTACTTCATATTTTTTCGTTCAAAATAAAAAAGAAGAAAAACGCGCGATTATTTTATTGGAATAAAGAAAAATCACTAAAAAATGCCTGACATAAAATTATACACATAGTAACCCGTGATTTTTATTTCGATTAAAACATCTGAATTCATTTTTATAACAATTTAACACAGTTAATATAAATGTTTTAATATGTTAAAATCCAAATTTTTGCATAAACTAATAAAACTGGAAATTAAGAAAAATTGTGCAATTTTCCAATTTGTAATGACAAGGAAACCAATAATACAATTGTCGACATGTTTATATTTATTTCAGAAGAAGTGCACTCAACCTAAATGCGTAGTTGTAGATAGTGATTGTCCTATCTGCAGCACCGTAATTGCTGGAAAGGAAGCAATTGAAAGATAAAATTACAAAAATCATATGTGATGGATAGCATTGGATACAACGCTAGAAATTAAGTACAATACCGCATATCAATGGCTCCAATGCGGGATTGACAAAATGTTGCCAAAAGCTGACTCAGAGCCAACAATGATTTAAATCATGTAATTGGAGCTTCTTTTATCACCGGAATCATATCCATGGAACGCATAGGGGCTTCATTTACAAACCAATTAGCAAATGATTAGGTAATTATGTTGATAGAAAAGTTGTAGTATATGGAAAACCCATACCCATAAAAAATATTTATAAAATCCATGTTGATGAAATAATAGATGGCTTAGTTCTATTTTCTTGGACGCATTGCAGACTAATATTTCAAATAGTTTAGGTAACATAGAAGTAGTTGCAATTCCCCGATAGCAGGATATTTCATTTCATCTACCAGATTTGAAAATGGGTGTAATCGAAATGTTCCTTATATCAGGGAAAATTCCGGTTTGCGATGATTTATTAAAGATGAGTTTTAAAGGTTTGCAAACGACACAGCCAATAATATAATGACGGACGAAGGGATAGTATCAGGTCCACAGCCTTCTCCAAGTGATTTAAATATATTTAATATCTCTTCTGCAGAAATTGTTTTGGTATGTATATTGCATAATTAGCATAGCTCGTAGGTTAATTCAAGGCGGATCATCATGATTATAAATTGTTTCAAAAAAAAATTATGAGAACAGGTTTGCAATTTTTTTTTGGTTTCTGATGCAATGACCTATACAAATGCATAGTTTCCAGATATCCTTTAATTTTCCTCTTATCACTGAATAAATTCCAAAAGTATTTGGGGTTACTTTTAATATTATTTTGAGCTTTGATTATGTATTTCTTGAAACAATCATCATAATAAGAATAGATTTGTTTCTCAATTGCGACAAACTTTATTTTATCTTCGTCTGAATAGGTGCATCTCATTTTTTTATACGAAAGGTCTTTCCTATTTTTCAGATTAATTAATTTATCATTGTTGGTGAATGATTAGTTTTAGTAAGATGGGCAAATTGATTGAATCCATTGAATAATGTAACATACAAATTATTAATATTAGTGTTAATATCGCAGTTAACCCCCTTATTTCTTCGTCCCAATTTTTATTATTCAAGAAGCTTTTAGTCCTTCAATGTTAGCTTTAGCCAAGTTATGTCGTATACCTGACTCGTATCCAACTTTAGGGATGTACCAAGCCAAACAACGCAAAAATGATACAGACGTTCTAAAAAAGATACCTACGAATGGAATACATCATACAGCAAAGATCAAACAAAAAAATACAAGCTGAAAAACACGAAATAAGGTTTCAACAACATGAAAACTCCTACAATCACCTTACGATAGACCACTGTCATTGAAAGAAGACTTCCTGCCGGTTTGGCGAAGGAAAGTGTCTTTAGACCAATTCTGTATTTACTAAAGACAAGGGACATCCCAACCTCAAATAAAGGAACTATAGCAATACATATTTGCAGATGATATTGCAATTATGGCAGTTGGAATTAATGCTGTTTAAAAACAGTAAAAATCCAGTAAATGATGCATTGATGCAAATTTGTGATGCTCTCTCTGTCGTCGAGTTGACTAGGATCGATGAAACCGAATATTAACTGGTGGTTTTTGATCTTGTGAAATATAGTTGAAGCCCAATTTGAAACTAAAGTTTAGAAATTTTTGAGAAACATATTTTACTGTTCCGTTTTATGTTCGGTGTTCATGACAACAACTATTCCTGCACAAAACAAATCGAATTTTGATAGAAAGACTGCACTCTTGCAGCCTTTGTTCCAAATACGTTCTTATGGCTCTTTTTTTTAAATATTTACAACATTGTCTTTTGCAGGCTTTACAGAATTTGGTAAAAATGTATAACGGCCAACAATGCAATAAAATATTGCAATTTTTCAACAAAATATCGGAAGGTATTATTGCCGTATACGGTGGTGCCCGGCATTCCGAGAGCTCCTGGTTAGTCCTTGATGTTTTGTAAAAACCACCCAGTAAAGAGTTATACCAAAGATGCAAGTTCTAATGGAAACCGTGCTACCCAATTACAAATCTTAAGAAATATGGAGTACGGTAATGGTATGAAATGAAAGATATGAAACGCGAGGTCTCAGCAGTTTCTGATGAATAATAAAGCCCGGCAATGAAAATTGATTTAGCAAAAACCTGTTTGTAAATGATACAGCGCTAGCTGTATTGTGGCTATATTTACTAATATATATTTACTAACCCATCGACCATTATCGCTCCGGTCTGTACCACCCAAATAGTTTTCCCAATTTTCCCACACTAAATAAATATTTAATTTAATCTTTTAATTTATTAATAAATTTGGGCCAACCCGCACTACTTGTTAACCTGATTGCCATCATTCAGGTACAAAAACAATTTAATCTGCTTTTCTACAAAATTGAATAAACCAAAAAAAACTCACCACCGCCACCGCACACACCGCAAAGATAACACACATCTTTATTTATTGTGTATATTACTAAATAAATTAAACAATCCCTTTAATCTTATCAGATCATCTTCAACCAACATTTCTTTTTTATTTTCAGTAAATTAGTAACTATACACGTAGTTTTGTTTATTCAAATCTCATCTAGCACACAAAACCTCAGCCAAACATACAATTTTGGAATAATCTCACGTTCGAATAGTAAAATTTGTGTTTCTACCTTCAATCGACTTAGTCGGAAAATCGTTATGTAATCGGTTTTGTTTTATTCTGTATGTTCTGATGGTAAAAAGGATTCAACAATGAGGAGTGTGCGTACATTCTTTTATTTGTTTTTTTTTTTTTGTAATAAAGAGGTCACGTGAGCATTATAAGGATTTGTTTAATTTTTTTTCGTGTTTTTTAATACGAAAAAAGAGAGGATGTTTAACTTTAATAGTCGACAATATGTTTTGTTATAGTTTTTTTAAGGGATATGGGAAAAATAATAATAATACGGATAATAATCGTGCGGTATGGGGTAATTGAGTGGTGTTTGTAAAGTACACCATGTCGACATACGGTAATGTGTAAAATTAATTCGTCAACTGATCTTGATTTTTACCATTTGATGATTATATAACTTTTTGATAATAATTAGACATTATTGTAGTAATAATTGGACATTATGGGTTTCGATCTCGATATTTTATTATTTAAGCCTAATTTGTCTCAAGCAAAAGGAGCGAGTTATCATCTATTTATCATTCGTAAAAGACCTCATGAAATTTCATCAACATTTTGGTTTTCTGCGGTATATGTCTTTTAAACTCATTTTATATTATAATTTATTGTCACATTATTATTTATTTTGTGTCACTCTGTAGTGTTTTCTTTCAAGCACACGTGTTATTCGTTGATTACAAGTATTATACGATTTATAAGGTTTAAACTATTCTGGCGGTTAATTTTGATGTAAATAAATAGATACAGTTCCTTGGTATCTGAGCTAAAATGGTCTGACACATTTGCTCAAAATCTAAATTTTCTCTGAATATTAGCTAATTTTGTGTACCTCATGCCAAAAAATTTCATATAGATAACCGAATTTGTATTTTTTAATCATGAGGACATCTTAAGGGGGAAATCACCAACTAGCCACTGTTGCGAAGTGCTTTAGTTATCATTGAACAAATGTTTGCTATTACATCAATAATGGGTATTGTTGTGAAGATTGAACTTCTTTGAAAGACATCAACCAAGATACCTTAATGTGAGTGTGGCTAAGTCTATTTTACACACTAGACGCTATTGCAGCAGAGAACCTGCCTGTGTGAAATGTGCAATGCAATCATTTTATTAGGGCCTCAACATTTATAAATTCTAAAGTCAAAGAACTTCATGAAGCAGTCAGCTTAAATAAAACACGTGGTTTCCTTTCATATATGATACACCAACTAGTAATCTGATGAAAATGCCAAACCTTATTGGCTTTTTGTTAGTTAAAGTAATATCAATTAATTATTTGCATCTGAAGAAATTAGAGGACTTCTCATATAACCATACACTAGTAATACTAACATTAAATGGAACAGCAATGCAGTAAAAGAGTCTTCCTATGATTACAAATAAAATAATCAACTGGAACACATTTAGAGGACAGCTTAAAATTTGTATTTATTTAAAGTAGGAAAGTACAATGCCAGTGTACGGAGGTAGATTAAAAACCTGAAGCTAAAAGCTGATATATATTTGCAGAACACCTGTATAATTTTTTCAAAAGCCTTCCACAGAGTACATCCAGCACAACTCTCATAAAATAAGAGGACGACCAAGAAATTCGTTTAGTTACTCTAAATTAACAGAAGAACATGTGCTTGCATAATATTAGTAACAAAAAAGCCAGACCTTATTACTGGCCAAGTGATGCAATGAGATATGGCTTTTAATTTATTAGAAATATCTGTTTTAAATTAAAACACATGCCAAGACATTATGGAAAATAGCTGAAGTAATGGTCTTACCAAAACCAGGGAAGCCAACCAGATGTGTTATCATATCGACCAATATCACTATTGTCTGTGATGTCAACAATTTTAGAGTAATTGCTCCTAACAAGACTAGGACGAATATAATTGTAGAAAGAAAATTATTTCCGAAACACCAATTTAGCTTGAGAAGTAAAAATTCGACCAGGATTTTTTGACCACGTACATGTAGTAGATGTAGTGGAAAAGGCCATTGAGGAAAAAAAGTTTGTTCCACAGTTTTTCGGGGCCTATACCTCATTCGAAAAGGTTTGGCAAGAAAGACTGGTGTACACATTGCAAATGGTTCTATTACTCCAGTATTTTGAGATACTAAAATCTTGTATGAAATGCAGATATTTTAGGGTAGACTATGCTACATTACTACAAATTAAAAGAAATCGCAACTGGTTCCACAAGGAAGCGTAATTGGTCCCACTTTTTACCTATTATTCACCAGAGATATTCCAGAATACAGCAATATTATGATGATCCGGACATGCTTGCAGTCGGTTAAACTGTGGAACAGACCCTAAAATAAACTACAGAATGTACTTAATAAATACTGAACACAGTAATGGCGTATTAGGCTCAACTATAGGGATAAATCAACGCTTACAACTTTTTCATAAAAAAATATAAACAATTTTCAATAACAACGTTGCACCTTATGCCAATATAGCTAAATACTTGGAAATCATCCTAGATATCGAAATAAAATGAAAAAAGCACATAAAAAATGTTGAACTTGAATGAAATGTGCAAATAATACAGACATTTCAAAGTAACTTCTCCGAAGCATACAGTGAATTCGCCATGGTAGGTACGACATGAATCTTCATCGCGATTTAAAGGTGACAGACAAGATCGTGAAATACGCTGTTAAGCTCATTACACGCGACTTCAAACATTAGTAAACGCAAAAATGCAAAACGAACTCAATGCCGACAATTACATCCGTTAACTAAGTTATATGAACTTATGTCAAATCGAGAAAGGACGACTTTAGGAATGAACAAATCTTTGTGCTCGTTAAGCATTGCCTAAAACTATGTAAACCACTTATGAATATTACCAAACTTGGCAAATGTAGCTCTTTGATGGAAATGCAAACCATTGCTACTCCTTTTTATAACTTCATCGATGACTATAAAGTAACTGCAGAGGAGATGGTGCCTTTAAGTAGTAGTAACTTGGTCTTAGTGAACACCATAAAGAAGAATGAATTTTCACTATGTTGACTATATAAAAAAGAATTCTACACATATAAATAAAATCAATTGCTTCGTCTATAGATTGCATTTGCTAACCAAAAAAGTCTAAAATTTCGATTTTGGTATAGTGTTTAAGGTTTCTCTGATAACGTTTAAGAAAAAGATATCAGAAAGAACAATATGTGTGACACTATTTTAATTTACAGTATAAAAGTTTGCTCACAACAAAAGACTTCTTCAATAAAAAAAATGCGAGGTTTACCCTATATAAACGTGAGCTACAATTCCCAAGAATTATAAGATCCTATCCACTGCAACCAATAGCTGCGAAACTAGGAAAGCGAAATATTGCAATATCGAAAGGAACAACATCTAGACAACTACAGCCAACTTTTATAATAACTATTCCCGCCCACCGTGGAACTAAGAAGAGTTGCTGTTCAAAATGGCATCTAATTTTGGTGTTATGCCAGAAACCACGACACTCCGTATTTTTGCAATAAGTCTATATTAGCATGATAATCTTACAATCCATCACGAATTGCGAGTTTCAGTGTATGCACAGCACATCGCATGTGATGGATCTGGATATGATAGATATTTTATCAGCATCCACAAATCCGTCTAAATTATCATTAATTTTTTTTAGGGTAGCTTCATTGAAATCATTATCAAAACCATATGCTACTACAACCACATCTTCATCTAGCTTATTTACAGTGCTAACCATATTATAATCTGTTGCTTGTTTATACCAAAATCCGCTAGAACATAAAAAACCAGTTATTGCAAATAAGTGCTTGTATGATGCGCTTCAGTGTCGTTTACCACCAAAGTACGTATGCTAATTTTTTTCTTATCATTAATGAACTGGACGTTCATTGCAAAGTAATTAACTCTGAGGCGGTTACATCCGTTCATCTTCAGAAAAACCAACCGTCCATCTAAAATAACCTTGAGCCTACCCTACTGCTTTTTACCTCCTGTAGTACCAAATTTCTAATATTATTTCTTTTTATAAAAAATACCAAATTTACAAGCCATTTCGCCATTTAAGAAGACAAAAGCGGGAGAAGAAAAAAATTGAAGGCAAATAATTTGAATACACCATTGTTTTGAAACAGTTGTGAACCGATCAATCGCTTCGGCATTTAGGCCTTATTGAAACAACAATTAGGCATAATTTACATGAGAATTAAACTGACACATTAAAGTAAAATTGAATCACACAATAATAAATGTGTATATTATACACTGTATACGTATACGAAATTCTCTTGCGTTAGAATGAATGATTTAAAGATTTATAATATATAAATAATATGAACTATAATTTTTTTTAACACAAACAAATCAATTTTAGTTGTATGCTGAATATTGTTTAAATTTCAATTAACCACAAACCTTAAAAAACCACAAACCTCATTTTTAAACTAGATCAATCAAAAATCGAGTAAAACTTCTGCTAATGCAATTTAGACTCTTGCCCGCACTAATAAATAAAATACCAAAATAATTTAAATTATGACACACTTTTATATTATTTAATTTAAGTACTTGAATAAACTTACTCTCATAAAATAAATAAAAATCTACTTATTCATAGTGATCTGTAAAATGTTACGTCGCCAATTTAAAAAAAATGTTATTTTGTCAAATATTTGTAAAAAAAAAAAATTCTTTGAATTTTAATTTTAATGCACGTGCAGCACCGAAAAATTTTGGAATCGGAGTCGCGAGTATTTGTAGCGACTCCGACTCCGACTCCAGTATAAACACCGCGAACTCCAACTCCACAACTCCGAATCCGACTTCACAGCCCTGCTTATAAAACTTGTCAGACAAATTTTACCTTAGAACGACACTATTGGAAACAATTCGCAGTACAATAAGTTTTATGCTTCCTTAGTCTTGTGCATATATTCTTTATCATCTAAAAACCAGTATCAACCATTTTGAAAGTTTACATTTAGTTTCTTCATAGTATAAAATAGTACACATAGTACTTCCATGGTATGTTAGCCATTGACGTGTTAGATGCCGCTACTGGTATTATTTTAAAATAATCAAAAATTTTATATGCATAATCGCTTAAATGTCATATTTTATCCTAAATGTTGACGATATACTATCGGCCCGACATTTGGAACTTCAATGGGTAAACTTTTTTTTTCTTATGATGGTACTACTATATGTATTTATTCTATGGTTTCTTTATCTGAAAATTTTTGTAGTGCGTGCTATCATAATTGGGAATTGTTTCCGACACGTGGCTCTTTTGCTCTTTTTGAAAGTAAAGCAACATTTAACATTATAATTTTTAACGTATAAACTAACCATATTCTAGAATGTTCTGGATCTGTTCAAATTTTGAAATCATTCAAATACTCCATTATAAATATTCCACGCAACCCCCATGTTTTGCATGAAGTATCGGTTCAATTGTTTGCGGGTAATACTTACAATTCTGCTATGCAAAGGTGTTATAATTACTTTTCAAAAGACTGCATGCTGTTTTAATTGCATGTCCATATGCATCTTTTGGAATGTTCAATATTATTCGAATTGATAAAAATAGTTCCACGCTAACAAAAGTTTTTTAGCTCGTTTTCGAGAAAGAGTATCATAAAAATTACTCTTAACTACCCGAAAACTCTCCAAAGCTAGCCCTTTCATTAGTTTATCATTGAAACGGGAAAGAATAAAAATGTTACAAATGTCAATTTTCATTGGCAAAAAAAAACTGCTCTAAATCTGATATTTGACACATCTAGATTTGATATAAGACAGATATGCAGTTTCATTAGATAAAAAAATTGATTTTTTTATCTCAATCAATTTTATGCAATCCAGATTTGTAGCAAGATTTTTTCATTAAACGTGCATCTTAGCACATTAAAGATATAATAATTAAAACATACATATTGCAGTATTTATAATCCATCCATATAAACTAATATTACTTACGCTGATAATAAAAGATTGGCATACAGAACAAGGTGGTGCACGCATTTCCATCAACCCTGAGAAAATCTATAGATATTACTAGAGCAAAATATGAAGTTAATGCTACGGAATCTTTAAAATTGAAATTATTTGAAATTGAAAAGAAAGAGACTTACGAATGTGCAACGAGCACAACTTCTTATTCCTACTAGAAGTGCAGTCAGCACAGAATCGCATTTGAACTAAATGTGCGCCTTTTTGATACGCAGCAATTTTTGATAAAGATCAAAACATTCAAAGTTTTTGTTGGTTTTTTGTAGGTAAGAAATTAAAAAAAAAATGAGTTCGTCTTTAATGAAATACGATTACATATTACAAAAAATAAAAATAAAAATAAAATACTAAAAAAAAAAAAAAAATTTTTTTTTATTTATATTTTTATTACGACTAAGTTGTTACAACTCATTTAGCACGTTTTCCTTCTTATTTTAATTCTCTGTTAGTTGGGCTATAACACAGTAGTTATCCCCATGAGCTTCGGTAACATCAGCAACTTTCAGTCCTGAGCAACTAAATCAAGCGGCTTTGTTCTAGCCGTTTTGTTTCTGCGCGCTGTCGACGTCATTGACAATATGTAGTATTACGTATTACATAGAGTTGTAAGCACTGGATATATTTTTTGGCATTTTTTCATTTGTTCGTTAACGGTTACCATCTTTAGATCCCTATGTAGATTATCGTTTCTAATAAACCAAGGTACATTGACAATGAATCGTAGTACTTTGTTCTGGAACGTTTGTATACTATTAACGTTCGTTTTATTTGTGCATCCCCAGAGCTGGATGCCATAGGTCTACACATGCTTTTCCATTTTAACTTGGCATCGATCGTCATACACAGATATTTTAAATAGGTAGGTGATCAACTTTTAGATATGTGAAAGTTGTGTGAACTGATTTTAGTTCATTCAATTTTATTCTTTATTTTTTTGTCCAGTGGACAATATCATTCACAGTGTGCTGTAATTTGATGGTTATCTTTCCGATTGTACTACCAACCGCCAAAATTGCTGTACCACTCGCAAAGGTTGTAATATCTGTTTCTCCAATAATAGATATGCCATTCGTAAAAAGCAAATACAAGACTAGTCCCAGCATGCTCTCTTGTGGTACTCCTGCTTCAATTCTCTTAAGTGATGAGAACTCTTCTTCATATTTCACTCTGAAATATATCCTTTCATTGTTTGATTTTAATATCTCATAGAACTGCTTAGGGAAGTCGCGATGTAATTTATATTCCAGTTCTCGATGCCAGACTCGATAAAAGCCTTGGGCAACATCAAGGAAAACTACAGAACATACCTTTTTGTTTTCAAGCGTCTTCTCAATCACGTTAGTGACCCTTTTGAGGAGTTATTTTTCGAACAGTTTGGACAATGATGGTAATACAGATATAAGACGTTTTCTCATCTGTAAGACGTTTTATCATTAGGTGCGGCTTATTAGGTTTAAGTATTATAATTACTTCTGCCATTTTCCACTGCTGAGGAATATATTTCATTCTAAATGCTGTGTTAATTATGTGTGGCAACTTTCAAAGACATTTTTCTGGCAACTTTTTAATAATTTTTCCTATAATAAGATCCTATACAGGACCGTTTTTTGCATTTAGGTTATGTTTGATTTACATTTTTCGGTTCCCGTCTATTTTTTTGCATGAAAAAGGTATTTTCATCTGCTGTTTGTCTAGTCAAAGGTTTAAACGTTTCTTCCAAATGTTCAGCAAAAAGATCAGCTTTATTTTTGGCGCTTTTGGTCCAAGTACCATCTGTTTTTTGGTTCGTGGCATCTGCTTTTGGCCTTTTCAGTTATTTTGTAGCTTTCCATAAAGAGTAATCACTTTCCTTTTTGCCAGAGAGACTTATTAAATATTTGTTGAAGCTTGCCGCTTTGATTTATTGTATTAAATTCTGCAGCTTGTTTTTGAACTGATTGAAAATAGTTTTGCTCTCCGGTACTCGATTTCTATGCCAAATTTTGCGAGCTTTCCGCTTGTAACAGACCAGATTTCTTATTTCCTGTGTATAAGCGCCCTACATCTCTTTCAAGTTGTGTCTGGTTTTTGATTGGGACTTGAAGATCAATACTTTCCTCAATTAACAGTGCGAAGGTTTCCCAATCGGTCTTCCCACTTATTAACCTTGGTGGCTTTTCTTTTTCAGAATGATCTAAAGAAAACCTTCATTATGTTCAGAGTGGATATAGTTTTCTAATACCTTTAGCTATGAAAAAGGCAATCACGTTTGGTATTTTGTTTGTGTCTGTTAGCCAATAAGTAGGGATATCATTTGAATGAAATACGCAGTTTATTTTATGTATTTATTTTAGTTCTCTACCTTTAGGTGACATTAGTCTTGAATCCCAATGTGTAGGTTTGGCATTGAAGTCTCCTCCTATGACGAAATTTGAGCCCATCATTTTGAGCATTACGAGGTAATCATCCGTTTTAGGTGGACAATCCGCTTTGGTGGACAAAGTATTGCAGCAACCCGCAGCTTCTTGTAATCATTTAGTTGCACGCTAATTGATACAATTTGCATTGTCTCTATTTTGAGTTTGACATCTTCAAAATGTTTGATGTTTTCTCTGATGTAAATAGTTGCTCCACTTGGCTTTTAGCTCTGGATAACGCTTGGATAACGCTAAATTTATTGACATGTGTTATATTGATTGATGGTGGTGGTTTTTCTTTTTTGGTCTTGCTGACAGTTGGTAGTTGGTTTACCTATGCTCCCGATATGTTCACACTGGTGCTCATTTCTGAATACGAGTCGTCGGTTTGGTATTTGATTGAATTACCCCCCTTAAAATTTATGATGCATCAACAAGCTCTACTTCCTTTAGCAGTATTTTCAGGATGATTGGTTTGATATACTTGATATACATAAATTTAATAATATATTGTCTAATAAGGAGTTATTACTTGATGTGACGTAATATGTCAACAATTCTTGTTTATGTTGCATGAAGCCATTTGAATCCCAACATACAATTCTATGATCATTGGCCATTTTACTGTTTAGGGGTAGCTCCTTTAACTTTGTAATCAAGTGTGTGTACTCAAGTGTGTTCATCAAACATATTGGATTTGCTTAATATTAATTTCACAGTTGAATTTATATCACTTTTAGAAGTTTCCTACTTTTAGAAGAATCTCAAACTTGCTGATTTGTAGTTTATTGCAGTTACCTAGGCGATTTTCTTCACAGTGAACGCATTTAGGATTTATATTTTTTCGTGTGGCAAAATCATTGGTATTTTCCTTGTTATAATACTTCTTTGTATGTCCTAAGACTTGTATTTGCTTAAATGTGTATTTGCTTAATACGCCTGAGTTCAATTCTAGCCACTGGCCACAATGCCGTGATCAATTGTGAGTAAAATGTTCGCTGAGCACCTGCTAAGATCGCCAATTATAAAAAAAATGTCCAGAAAGATCTTGTAAAAGATCCCAGCTCAGCGTTAACTTTTGCCGCCAAAGATAAATTTTATTTAATTTTTTTTTATTATCTCAGCGGTATCTAAGGTCAACACGGTAAATACATTGAGAGATGCTTTGGCTCGTTTATTTACTTTAATTGATGCATCAAATTTTTTGGGTATCATCACTATTCATCAACATTGAGAAAACGGCTTTTCGAGCTATATGTATATACATATGGCTATTTTTCATCTTTCACTGGACAGTGAATCCCTTCTTCAGTTATAGAACGATTGCAATCCACTTGCAATAGTCTGTTGTTTTGATTTTCTGCATTTTGAAGAAGAATTTTTTCCTTTTTTTAAAAAGATTGCCATAGAATGCCATGGCTATAGTAAGTTTCGTAGGAGATCGAGTTAACTGTACCTATATAGTATAGGTATAGTTATAGTAATTATAATATATTAGTAAAGCAATAATTGGTCTCCACCTATAATATTCGAAACCGACCTCCGAAGACCCACTTTTCTCCGAAGATCTCCGAAGATAATTTTTTCCTTGTTCTAGAGATACAAAATGTGCTGATGGACAATGAAAGCGAACTTGTTAAAATGTAACTACGAAAGAGACAAAAAGTACAGTCAAATATAAACTTAACATTTTTTTAAAAAGTGCCGTGGAATTGCCATCTTGAATTTTGTAAAATTTTTGTTGGTTTTAGATTTTTACACAAAAAGTTAAAATAAAATAAAAAACGAAGAAATAAATGCATAAAAATTGCATAATAATCATATAATGTAGTTTTCATGATCGCGTGATTTTCATCGCGAGTTTTTTTTTTGCGTTTGTATTTTAATTTCACCTGATGCGCATTGATGCTTCAACTGGATAAGAAAAAAAAAATTATTTTATCTTTTTGGTGTTTTAATGCAAGATTCATGTCATTTTGGTTTTTGAAGACATATAACTTGAATTTTTTGTGTGTGTGTTCATGTTCTGGTTGTTCGGCATTTATTTTATTTTATTGTTGAATTGAATGCAATTTATAATTTTTTTTAGAACTTCTGGTTTTGTATTTAATTTTTTAATTTATTTTCCCGTGGCAAATATAAAGGGTGATTTAAATGGAGGTTACAATATGGTTTTTTAAACACAAAACATCAATCAACCTTTCACGATCTCGTTGTAAAGTGACAAAGAATTAATTGAGCTATAAGAAACTGAAAATTATATAATATCGGTAATTATTATAATAATTATTGTTGATAAAGTTTTAATAAGCTAATGTAAAACTTTTCTTACGTTTTTTCCACTGTTGTGACTTTGTACATTAGAAATTATTACAAATCATAGAAAAATTTAAACATTAACTTCCGAATGATCCAAAATCTAAATAAATGTTAGTAAATAACACGACAACTCGCTTATTTGTATTTTAAAGGTGCAGAAAGGTGCATTTCAACTTGACTTAAAAAAATAATAATTCTAACCTGCATGACTAATTCCACAAGATTAGCCCTAATTTTAACCCTAAAATACTTGTTAATAAAATAATAAGTGATGACGGTTATATTAAAAAATTTTACTATTTATTCGAGGAAAAACTGAAAAAAGGAGTTCTATCATGGGCATTTTCTGCGGACTCGTAATTTAGGATCATAGTAAGGATGAGTTAAATCGATATAAATTTAAAATGATGAGAGTTTATTATTTTATTTAGAAAAGAGAGTTTATTATTCATTATAAATAAGTCAGGTGAAACACCTGACTTTAAATAATTATTGCGTAAATTTTTGGAAGCGTCGACAAATTTAAGGTAAACGTTTAAATATACCGCTATGTTTTAATTTGTTTAAATTTTTGTAACGGATTGTGCAAATGATGACGAATTTCCAAAAAATAAAATTCTACTATGAAAATATTTTCTTGATTTAGTAGAAAGTGTAAAAGCAGAGGAAAAATAAATGGAACGTTTAATTATAGCGCAATGTTATTAGCACAGGAAACTAAACTTTGAAACCATTAATCATTTCTTAAATTATAAAAATAAATTTGGTCGATCGTAGCATGTTAACAGATACAGTTATACAACTGAAGTAATTGAAGGGTTTTTGTAAATATTTTGCGGGGCCTGGCAAATAAACAAACGAATTTCATTATTTTACTGCCTTAAACTTCGTCTGCATATCGTGTCAATAAGTCCTTGTCGTTTACTCGAAAGCTTCATATTTATCAAATAAATAAATACATTTGCAACGCACTATACAACTCATCAATAACAGCGAAAATTATCAATTTTATTCATACTTAATTCAACAATATTATAAGCGTCTTAGAAATTCTATTTTGTTTTTGTTTTTTAACACGTTTCCATTAAGTTAACTTAACGAAAATTTTCAATTTGACGACCCAAAGAAATATTTTGTTTATTTTGACAATATAACGTTTTTCGAAAAGTAACAAATAATTTTTTTCTGACTGTGTTCAAAGAAATTAACGAGTATTTAACGAAATATTAAATATTTTTAAAGGTAAATTAAAATTGTTAATCGAAACAATTTTGAACTTTAAGTAATTTAGTTCAAGAATAGTTGCCTAATATTTGATAGATTTTCACCTCAAACTTCTATTACTCGGGAGGCCTAATTTAAGATGACTTAACAATTGTAGAGTCACGACACATAGCACTCGGTCCCCATGGCCTGATGACATGACAATTAGTTTTTAACTAAATTCCTCATCAGATCGAAACTGAGCTTTGCTTTGCACAACATCCAAAATCTGATTAATTAAAATAATGACACAATATCCGCCGTCATTATACTATACATACAAATATTTTGCTATTATTAACGTTGTACAATTATAATGCAACGAAGAGAGGTTCAGAAGTAATAACTTTGATAAACTCACCAGGATATAAAGTACTACTAACAAAATGAGCATCAGCAATCATAAAAGTAGCAGATAAGAGAGTAAGTCGACATGAAAATTTGGATGCAAAGCCAGTTTTGTTCAATTTCACATTGCTCCTTTGTATTTTTTTCAATAAAGCTGGCAAATCAGTACCATGCTTAAATATTTAACTGGAATCAAGATAATTTTATTTAATAGTATAGAATGCCCGTATATTGATTTAGTTTTGGTATCTAAATTCGCCATATTTTGGTTCAGTTTTATTTACGGTTGTGACAGATTTCTGTCGTTTTTTAGTATCTCTTTTGTATTACCATTGACTACCAATATTGCAGTATCGATGACTGTTTTAAATAGTAAGCTTATTTTCATTAAATAATCTCCACCGAGCTAGGACGTTTTGCGCTATTGCGCCGGCGTCAATTCTTGAGTCAACCTAACTGTGCATAATCATTTGCAATGTATTTCGATAGTTGATATTCTAATAAGTGGCTCCAGCGATTCTCTATACAATTGCCTTATAGTCCTAACCACAAGGATATTTTCTGAATTACTACCACCTATTATTATTAGGAGATACTTCTCTCAGAAGTAGTTTGAACAAACAAAACCCATTACACAACTATATTTATTGGTTAAATAGCTTATCGGATGAAGTAAAAGCTATAGTTCGTAATCTTGAAAAAATAAACTATCGAACGTAGGATGAAATTGATTATAAAACATAACTTTAAATTCGAATTTATAATAAATGGAATTGTAATATTGCGGTGAACTAATTTCACTATTTTGATGATCCATTGGATTTGCAAGCTTCAATGTTGAATCGATTCGATTTAAAGTAAACAGTTCGTAGTATCTAACAATGTTTGACTCGAGTTGATGAAATGTTCCAGTAAATGTATCAAAAATAATGGAGAATTCTTTATCGGATTGTAGTTTGGTTTCTCCAATCCAGGCCCGGTCCAAGCCAATTCGGCGCATTGTGCAATTTTTATATTTTCGCGCCCCAAAATGTTTCCATATACGCTATACATCCATCATTTTATTGACACTTCTATCAGTAAGGGTTTTAAAGGACAAATTTCGGAACAACAAAATGACCAATTTATGAAATAAATTTACTATTGGTTAAAACTGGATTTCCAAATATCAAGAAATAGTTCACTAGATGTCGAAAAAGGAAGGCGGCAGATGAGATAGAACATATGCATATCCTTTAAGCACAAAAGGGGTACATTATCCAGGGCACAATTATATCTCATATTGGCGTTTACTATGAATAATTCACGCAAAGCATCGTCGACCATAAACTGATCAGTGAAACTTATCAAAGACTTTTTGGGGATCATTAGTGGTTTCAGAATTAAAAGAGGCTTTCTAGTCCTACCCTTGCAGTTCCGTTTTGATTTAACATAGCTCAAAAAACATTTATATTTAAATATTTAAATTTACCTATGAGAGCGCTAAATAACTAATGATTTTCGGTAGACGGAATTAATCAATATTTTTAAGCTATAGTTTTCAGATTTTTTAAGTTTGATAGACGACGATTGAACCACGGTTCTCGTATCTGTAAATGAACAGATTTGATTGATTAGAATGTTCGGCCAACGATGAACCAGGAACTCCCAGAATGCCGGGCAGCACCTTACACCCGTGTTACATATAACAAAACCGAAGGAGTGGAAGGAATGTTAGTTATAACAGACTCGACCCGGTTGCTGACACCTAAGCGATCGATAATTAGTATTTTTTTTGTGATGTAGGGAAAGGAAAGGTAAGTTAGTAATGACAGAATTTGTCCGGTTTCCCGGTGGTCAATGTTTAACTTTTATTAGCACAATGCAATCACAATTTTCCTGAACTGCTTTGCATTCTTATGTCTCATTTCAGCAACTCCAGTGTGCCACCATTCAACTGTAATCTATAAAGGTTCCCTAAGAACCAAATTTATTAATAAATAATTTCTCCAAGCCGGAGCTGTAACAGATGGCATTTGTTTTCATCTATTGAAACTATTCTATACTATTGATTTGACACAAAACTTTAAAATTAATACTAATTAGATTTTTAAAAATTAATTAAACATTACAAATCAATGGAATTAACCGTTTTATGACAATACGTCATGTAATTACTGAAAATCTAATTTATACAAACTTTATTTGATAAATAAAATCATTGATTAATTTATAAAATATAACAACTACATGAAATTACATAAATTACGTGCACATTTCAAGCCTTTAATTTCACAAACTGATTCACAACTTTTTTTATTTTTTTTTTATTTTAAATAAATTGACTTTATTTATTTTATTTTATTACAATCTAGTCTCCTGGACTAACGAGCAATTTGTTACTGACTTAATTTAATAAGATAATTATATCTATGACTCCACCCATTGGTGTTTCACAGTTTCTGGTAAGTTTAATTAACAATTAAACCAGTTCAAAGGGTTTGGTTCTTTTCAATCTGCGTATAATATTGGTGTTAGTTAACAGCTGAATTGCCTCTATATTCACATGTTGCTGGAGTCTTTCTTCGTGTTTCCTTGCATGTTTTTAAATTTCAATTGAAACGGGGTCCACTTTAAGGTCTCTATGTAGATCACTATTCCTGACGTACCATGGTGCATCGACGATATTCCTTAGTACCCTGTTCTAAAACCTTTGAATGATATTGACGTTGCTGGGTACAACCCGAGAAATCAATACCGTAAGTCCGTAAAACCCCAGTTGTACAACCCCAGAGTTCGATACCGTAAGTCCATATTGGATTCAGTATTTGCTTATAAAGTAGCAGCTTATTGTATGATGATAGAGAAGAGTGTCTGCCTATCAGCCAATGCATTTTTCTATATTTTAGTTTTAGTTCTTCATTTTTCTTTTTGACGTGGACCTTCCATCTAAGTTTAGCATCCAGGGTCATGCCTAGATACTTAGCTGTGCACGCAAACGGTATTATTTCTCGATTTATTAAAATAGGTATATGTTTAACTCGTTTGTTGGTAAAATTTATGTGAACTGTTTAGTTTCATTTAGCTAAATTCACCATCTTTTTGTCCATTTATATACTTCGGAGATATCTAATTGTAATTTTTGAGTTGATTCTTCGTTGCTTTTTCCAACAGCTAGGATCACAGTGTCATCAGCAAAAGTCGCCACTGTGTTGTTTTCTAATTCAGGTAGATCATACATGTATAATAAATATAAAATCGGTCCTAATACACTGCCCTGCGGTACACCTGCTTTTATTTCTTTTAATTCAGGATAAGTTTCAGCAAATTTAATTCTAAAGAATGTATCTTTCAAGTATGATTCCAGTATTTTAGCGAATTGCATTGGTAAGAGGTTTCTTAACTTATGATTAAGTCCTTCATGCCAAACCTTGTCAAAAGCTTGCGCCACGTCTAAAAATATCGTGGAGCAGACGTTTTTCTCTTCAAGTGCTTTCTCAATTACATTGATTACTCTGTGTACTTGTTGTATTGTTGAGTGTTGACGACGAAATCCGAACTGATGATTTGGGATTAAGTTATTCCTTTCGATTATCGAATTTAACCTTTTAATCAGTATTTTCTCAAAGAGTTTAGACATAACTGGCAACAACGAAATTGGTCTATAAGATGAAGTTTCGTATGGTGGTTTACCAGGTTTTGATATCATTATTACTTCTGCAATTTTCCACAAACTGGGTACAAATTTGATTCTAAATGCTGCATTGATAATATAAGTAAGCTTAACTAGGGCCTTCCTTGGTAGTTCTTTTAAAATTTCTGTAGTAATAAGATCATAACTAGGAGCTTTTTTCGAATTCATATTGAATTTTATCTCATGCATGACTTCTTTTGGTGAAGTCAATAGAATTTCTTCACTTTCTTTTTGAGATTCAACCGTTATTATTTGAGATTCTAAAGTTTGATCATCATGTGGTTGGAATATTTTTTCGAGGTGCTCCGCAAAACATTGAACTTTATCTTCATTATTTCGAGCCCATTTCCCCTCTTCTATTCTTATTGGAGGGTTCTGCATTGTTGGTCTTTTAATTTTTTGGTTGCTTTCCAAAGTGAATAATCAGCCCTGCTATCATTAGTTAGTTTTTTTAGACAGTTACCGATTGACTCATCTTTTACTTTTTGGATTTCCCTTCTTAACTGTTGAGTTAAATTGTTTAACTTAGTTTTATATTGAAGAGCTCGTGTTTGCTGCCATATTCTTCTCGCTTTTCTTTTTTCTGCCAATAGTTCTCTAATTTCTTTAGGGTAGTTGTTTCCTTTTATTTTATATTTAATTGTTGGGGTACTTTCCCAGGTTGATTGTTGTAAATCATTTACAAATTTTTGAACTTCGTTTTCTACTTGCTCCTCGCTTTTTAATGAAACCTTTAGGTTAATTTTGTCTTCTATGGACTGCCTAAAGTATTCCCAACAAGTGCGCTTATTTATTAGGCTTGGATTTTCTTTCTTTTTGAATTATTTTTTCGCTTAATGTCAAAAGTATAGGAGAATGGACTGAGTTTAGGTCTCGACTTTCGTCTACTTGTATATAGTTATATATTTTTGATTATAAAAAAATCAATTAAGTCTGGTATTTTGTTTTGATCTGTAGGCCAGTAGGTTGGTTTTCCAATTGACAAGATTTCACTACCGCATTTTCTGACAGCTTTAAGCAGTTCTTTACCTTTAGTCGTTGTTAGCTTAGAACCCCAATGGACATTTTTTGCATTAAAATCTCCTCCAATTATGTATCTTTTTCCTAGTTTACTAAAGAATTCGAGATAATCTTTTTTTTAGCGCGTGTTTCGGAGGGCAGTACACAACGAACAACACTAACATAATTATTTTTCGTTTTGACGTTAACAACAGTTGTTTGTATTTCAACTGTTTCATATTTCAGCTCTTCGTAATGGTGGATATTATTTCTAATTATAACAACGCAACCTCCTTTAGCAGTGTTTTCTGGGTGATTGGTTTTAGATACTTGATAATTTTTAAATTTAATATTTGATTGTCTAGTAAAGTGAGTTTCCGTGATAAGGCATATGTCGATTTTTTCGTTTCCAAGACCGCCTGTATTTCTTGTTGATGTTCCATTAGTCCATTGGCATTCCAGCATATAATTCTAAGATCATTGGCCATTTTTCTATTTATGGATAGCTCCCTTAGCTCTATACTCAAGTGTGTGTAATCGCTCATCAAACGTATTAAGTTGACTTAATATCAATTTCAGAGTATGACTTAAATCCTCACTTTGGGTAGTTTCTCTTTGATTTACTGTACTCCTTAATACTTGAGCGTAAGTCAAATTGCTCATTTCTTCCCGAGGAATTTCCGATACTTTTCGTCGTATTACTTCGGGCTTGTTTTTTCGAATGGTTGGTTTCCTACTTAAATTTGAATTTTTTTCATTCATTCTTTTAAACTTGATGCTTTGCAATTCAATAGCAACACTGCATCCTCTATAGTTAGCGGGATGATTTTCTCCACAGTGAACGCATTTGGCCTGCTCATTTTTTGGTAGTACGCAATCTCTTGTATGATGTTTACCAGTACATTTGACACATCTTGGTTCCTTACTTTTGTGAATATCCATACGCTTGGCATTGATGACATTGTGGTATAAGCTTAAACCTTCTTAAAGGCTGTATAATCACTTTGCATCCTAAGATGTACTTAATTTGAAATTTTTTTTCGATTATCTTATCGGCATCGAAGGTCAACATAAACAATATAGTAAGAGGTGTTTTATCCCGTTTTTTTAATTGAATTGATGCATCAACAGCTTTAAATCCCTGAGCTTTTAAGTTATCAATTATCCTTTCTATTTTACATGTGTAATGAAGGTTTTTAGCCATTACTCTGATTGGTCTAGTTTGTTTGTCTTCAAACGCGTGCCAATAGTGCTTTCCTTCACTAAGCATTTTTGTTACTTGTCGGTAACTTTCACTTTTATTGAAATTTCGTGGAATATGTTGAAAACATATTACATTTTATGAAAACATGTTACTACTCGATATGACCTCCTTTGGCTCTGATTATTTGATTCAGTCTTCTATAGAAAGCATTGCATGCTGACCGAACGTGGGCGTGCGGAATTGTATTCCATTCTCGAACAAGAGCTGACTTCAATGCATTAACACTTTCGTATTTTTTAGTGGACACCTTACTCTCCAAAATGGACTATATGTAGAAATCCATAGGATTCAAGTCTGGTGAATATGGTGGCCATTCTTTCGACGAAATCAGCCGCGGAACGCAATTTTGTAAAAATTGCTGTTGCGCTCGAGCTCTGTGTGACGGTGCCGAGTCCTGTAGGAATGTCCAATGGTTCGTACCAAAGTGTTTACGTACCCAAGGTAGCAAAACATCGTTTAAGATCTTTTGGCGGTACACTTATTGGTGTACCTTGACTCCATGTTCGATGAAATCCAGAGGAGTGCGTCCCTCTGCAGTAACTGCAGCCCAAACCATAACCTAAGCTGGTGATTGCTTGCGCATGGCAACTCTTGTGTCCAAATTATCGTTGGACTATATGTAGAAATCCATAGGATTCAAGTCTGGTGAATATGGTGGCCATTCTTTCGACGAAATCAGCCGCGGAACGCAATTTTGTAAAAATTGCTGTTGCGCTCGAGCTCTGTGTGACGGTGCCGAGTCCTGTAGGAATGTCCAATGGTTCGTACCAAAGTGTTTACGTACCCAAGGTAGCAAAACATCGTTTAAGATCTTTTGGCGGTACACTTATTGGTGTACCTTGACTCCATGTTCGATGAAATCCAGAGGAGTGCGTCCCTCTGCAGTAACTGCAGCCCAAACCATAACCTAAGCTGGTGATTGCTTGCGCATGGCAACTCTTGTGTCCAAATTATCGTTGGACTTGTGCTCTAACACCAAACACGATCATTTTGTTTATTCACAAACTGTTGAATGATGAAAATTTTCTCATCAGAAAAGACAATTTTTGGAATCTAATCCCGTTCGGCCAAGGCCTTCAATGCTCGTGTTCTTTCAAGCCTAACTTTTTTTTGTGCCTCCGTAAGATCTTGAACTTTTTGAATCTTGTAGGGCTTTAAGTGTTGTTCATTTTTCAATATGGTTTATATGCTGTTTCGTGAAACATGTAGATGTGCGGTTAATTGATTGGCACTTTGACGAGGATTTCGTTGGATTCGTTTCTTTACCATTCGTATCATTTCTTTTGATGTTGCTGTCTTTTTAGGACCGCCTCTGTTGCGTTTAGCGATGCTACCAGTTTCGTTGTATCGAGTTATGGTTCGATACACAAATATTTTATTCACATTCAAATGCTGGAGCTGACGAACTATTGCTGTTTGTGAATTTCTACCCAAATACAGTGCAATTACACTATTACGTTTGAATTTCATTACGATTTTTTTATTAAGATATTAATTTAGAACAATTTTTTGTTGACCACATGTAAACAACTAACCAAACTTCAATCTGTCAAAAAATTGACGCGCGAAAATGACAACTACACAAATGACAGCAGAGTGAAGTCAGTAACATTTGGTCTCAGCCACCCTGTATATATATATATATATATATATATATATATATATATATATATATATATATATATATATATATAATATATCATATATATATATATATATATATATATATATATATATATATATATATATATATATATATATATATATATATATATATATATATATATATATATATATATATATATATATATATATATATATATATATATATATATATATATATATATATATGTAGTAATTTAGTTTTTTTTCTCTCATATAACTGGTACTCAAGTTAACACCATTGTTAATTGTTAAAAATATATTTTATAATCTATATCATCGGATAAAAAGTAACGGTAAAAAAAATTACCCAAAAATTTTTAGAAAACGGAATAATATTGTCATAAAAAAACGCACGATAAGCAGATAATAATTCCTATCAGCAGATAATTGAATTGAAAAGCTTTCGTTACAATGTCTTTAACAGTTATGCGAGCAGTTAATTATGCCTGAAATTAGTAAGCGTTCCTGGAATTCGCAAATAACGGGACATTTCGTCGAATACTTAAACTATTTTTTTTAATTTAAACCCATTGTCCATATTTAATTATTAACGTACGTTTACCCGTTGATGCTACCATATGGACCTACTCTGTTTGTTGAAGTTGCATTTATAATAATATCTGTCAAAAATTTCTGTTTTGCCACTTGTAGTTAGCTACTTAAATAGGTAACTACTTAAAATCACATATAACGGCCAAGTAACTAAATAGTAAGTGTTCGCTCATATAAAATAACATTATGTTATTCGGCCAACAACATTAGTTATTGTTGGCCAATAGTTTAAAAAAATCAATAAAAATGTCTAGTAGTTATAAAATAACTTTCTGGCGACTGTTAAAATAAAACGTCAAATCGTGGTCGTGCCGATTCTAAGATATTTTTTTTATTTTTTGTCTAAAAAGATAATTTTTAGACATTTGTGACGTTGTACCGACGTCGGCAATTAGTAATCAAATTATAAAATTATTTAGTACTACTTGGGAATCTGTATCAAACACAAGGTAGTTGACAAACTACTATCCGATGCATTAGTAATTGTGATGAGGAAAATTTAAGTTCCCGTTTATTTTGATGCCTTACAAAACCAAAGAACCATTTATTTTTTATTTTATTAATTCATTTATAAATAGCTTTTTATTTAATAAAAATAAAAATAAAAAATAAAATAAAATAAAAAATTCTTTTGCATCAAGTTTAATTGAATTTATTTTAATAAAAATAAATTCAATTAAACTTGATGCAAAAGAATTTTGAACTAGAAATAGTAATCTGTCAAATTTTAATGCATACTAATAAAATGTATGTGTAAGAATTTGTAAGGGCAAAGTTGCAACGTTGGCCTTTTAATGCAATATCCAATACAATGATATTGAGGCTGATGTAAAGTAGTATCTGTGCGTCTCTTTGAATAATCAGTCTTCCTGCTACAGAAGTTTTTGATGATTAGCGAGCAATTAGTACAGTTGTTAAAGCCGCGGTGTTTCGGGAGGTACACGGATTCGAACCCCAACGGGAGAGAACATGAACATGATTGGTGATGACGATGAACACAACTATGACTCCATGTTAGAATGCAGAATCCATGGGCCACACCATCGTCCATGTAAGTACAGGCTAGCTGGAGCAATGCAATGTGCAGATGGATTTAAAATTGAACCTGTATTCGTGCGTCCTCGATTTGGCTGGTGACGGCGTAAGGTAGGACATTAAAAATTAAACGTAAAAAAGTTGGGAGAGCTTTGGCCCCAGAAAAGATTGCACAAACAAAAAAAAGGAAAAACAATTTTGACGATTACACAAAATCATAATAATACGTTACTTACACAAAAAAAATATTCAATAATTAATAAATTACTATGAATAATATTTACAATAAAAACAAATAATTTCACAGTATAAATTACAATACAATTTAGCTCTTATTAAAAAATTAAGAAGCGAACAAATACTCAATTATCTATACACATTAAATAGTGTGCGTAATTTTGAGATATAAAAACAGAACCTATATTACAAGCCGTATTGAAATTTTCGTTGACAAAAATTATCATGTATTTTTAAAATGTAGTAGTGAAAATATATACTTTAGATGCATTAGTAACTATCAAAACTCCATACAAAATGGTAAACGCACGCGCATTATTTGATTTAGTTGTATTTCTTTTACACAATATTCGCTATCATATCCCGACCCGATTTTCTACTTACAATAAAATCAAAGTAGTATATATTTTTGTATAGCATGAGTATGCAAACAATCCGGCTTGTAATTTAGATGATTCTGAACAAAACCCTCTCTATTACAAGCCGACTTCTAACTTTCGTTGACAAAGATAAACAAAACCTATGTACACAATAAAGTGTATTGTGCTATCAAAATCCAAAAAAAAATGTTTACTACCATTATTTAAAATTTTTATCTCAAAATTACGCACTCTATTTAATGTGTATAGATATTGAGTATTTTTTAGTCTCTTAATTTTTTAATAAGAGCCAAATTGTATTGTATTTATTTGAATTGTGAAATTATTTGTTTGTATTGTGAATTTTTTTTTCTATTTTCAACCATTATCGTGTTTTATATTATGCGAATGATATTTTTCTATACTCTTTTCGAAACCATACATTTTTTAATTACAATACATTCTCATTTGAATATGATTAAAAAGAATTAGTATGCAATGAATACGGCTTGTAGTAAAGATGGTTTTGGTTCTGGATAAAAATGTTAAATAGTGGTCGTAAAAATGAGAAAATTAAACTTTTTTTTGTCTATGAATTTTGGTAGCACCAATACACTCAATTGTGTACATATAGGTTTTGTTTAACTTTGTCAACGAAAGTTACAATACGGCTTGTAATACAGAGGTTTTTGGACAAATACATCCAAATGGAGCAGTTTTAAAATTCTGCTCCAATTATATGTATTCGTAAATATAAAATATTCTTTCTCTATCCTATATGTTACTGTAGCTATATTACTATAACTATAAAATTACAAAAAATTTGGGTCTCTAACACTATCCCTACAGAAGAAATTATTTGTTATGACTAAATAAAATTGATTAAGGATAAATCCAAATTTTTTTATACGTATTTTTAATAATGATATATTTTGAAGAACATTTTTTAAAGAATAATAAAGAAACTTCGACGGCTATGCTAAAGCATATTGTGCTCATATGGTCATATACCCTGCTCCAATCGCATCACTCTTTATAAAGTAACATAGAGAAAAGACGATGTGTGTGCACACAAAATTATTGGTCTTAAGCACGATAATTTTATGAATGAAATTAAAAACTGTAACAATAACCTTTTTGCTTTTGGGTTGTTTCTATATATGCATATATAACTCCAGTTTTAATGTGTGGGCTACATATATAAATATGTACACGATTTACAAGAACGGTGCTGAACAACAACAAACCGTGCGAGAATGATATTGAACTTCGCAGAATTTTTATTTTAATTTTGTTGCTTTTAAAATGTCGTAAATAAAACTAGACAAGAGTAAATCAGAAACCAACCGCGATTCTTATTTCTTTTTTAAGATATTTATTTGTTGTGTTATGATATTTTTAGTTAAATAAAATTTATATTTCTTCAGTTCTAAAGTGATAAATCTTTGCTGTTCTGTTCGGTTCAGTATGTGTGTGTGAGTGCCGTTTATATTTTTCATAATAGTTTTGAGTTTAATTTATAACGTCCGGCTTCTTTTTTTTGTCTCACTTTTATATGCAAGATTTGTAATTTTTATTACAAATTTGTAAGATGCACAGCCGAATGAAATGTCGAGTAATTTGTGCGAATCATACAAACTGTGTAGTAATTGCAACAATGGCAAAAAGTATCTTAGAATTTCATAAAATCTTGGACTTATTTGTGGTTTAAATTATTTAAGTTTTAAACAAAGCAAAATCAGACCGTACTTTGCCGTTTCCTTTATACTAATAATAAAAATAATAATCGACTTTTACAGGCTATTACTGGCCATTACCGAATCAACAATCCGGTTCCAGTGGTTTCGGTCCCGAGCTTGCTCTTCGTATTGTTCTATAGACTATAGGTAACCTGAACAAGGTAAGTTGTTCTCTACCGCAAGGAACCTCTATACCGTTGCTGATAGTGACTTCTGTGCCAAATGGCAGCTTTCTTCACAGAAATCGCTACACCATCCTTTAGAATCGACTTTGAGAACTTGACCAAACGGGATTACTTAATTCTCTCAATTGCCATCAGCCATCTTTCATACTAACCCGTCAGGGTCAAACTTTCACACTTATACAGGACAACATGTCTGATCAACAGCTTGTACAACTTCAGCTCGTTATGTTCGTTTTTCTCTTATACCTGACCTGCTAGACTACTATCTTCGCGTAGCTTTACAGTGTCCAATTTATGATTACTACGCATACGAATTTGGTACCCTGCCGATATGACCTCACATCTTAGATGATCCTAAACGTCCGTTACATTTAGACAGAATTGTTTAGTGTTGTGTCAGTGTTATAACTTTTACTATTATTTTACAACTTATATTTTTTATCACTATTTACTACTATGATTACTTTTAATCTTTTTACAAATTCTTCTGTTTATTTTAATCTTTTTTTACAATTATTTAAGACTCTTACATATTCCTTAAGACTACTTTTTACAACTATTTACTTGTATTTTTTATAACTACTTACAACTGTGACTACTTTTTATCTTATTTTACAGTACAATATTTTTACTTCCGTAGAAGTTACCAAACTAGAGATAAACAAAATAACATAAATAAAAATAATTTGCGTGCATTGCAATGTTATACATTGTGTCATGTTTCCAAAGCTTAAACGATTACATAACTGCACTATGTCAATCACATTATACACTGGAAACGTACAACGTAAACAAATATGAACTTATAAATATTACCTTGAACATGTGTTTCACATGTTCAACCATGTGTTTCAACCAGAGCTGAACTCTAATTAAATCTACTTAACTTCATGCCCGCTGTATAAGGTACATTACAATATCAGTGTTGTGAATTAATATTTTTTAATATTTTAAGAAAATTAATATTATGATGGCATAGTTTAGGTGAGAAGTACATTGATATCAATTTGGTTTAGAAATTTTACGATGGTAATGTATCACGAGCTCGCAATGAATATCAACTGTGATTCCCAACGCGTCGTGTTTCTGACGCAAGAGTATATACAAATATTCATAGAAGACTGTGAGTCTGCGAGATACCGTAACAACATCAAATACGCGATTTCAATAGCAACAACATCAAATGCTCCATTCATGTCATTAAATCATTTCGATGTCGACGAAGAAATAATTAGTAATGTTAATGCAAATCCATATACTAGCATAAGGATAGGCTTGCTTTTTAATTGAAAGGCACTCGATACCAAGAAATTCATGAAAAATGTACAAAGAATTTCTTCATTCATAACATACAACAGCCGTTAAAGAACTATTCCGTTAGACCACCATGAAAGATTGAAGTTTTTTAATTGGTTGATTGAAATGCATTTTGACAATGATAGTTTTGTGAATCGTATTTTATACGGATGGATGAATCTCAATTCGCAAGAGATGGCATAACAAACTTTCACAATCTACATACGTGAGTTGCTGAAAATCCTTATTCGACAAAACAAACATCATTTTAGCACCACTTCAGTGTAAACGTATAAGAGCTGATGTAATTGGCGATAATCTAATTGGACCATTTATTGAGATCGTTCAAGAGATTTGGAAAAGCATTCGCGATGAATTACATTCGCTAGAACCACCGATGAAAGAATTTGAAAACTGGAAAAAGCTAAGGAGATTTGCTCAAAACCAAGAGAAGTTTTAATTTTTAAATTCGCAGGTTTGTAGTGATTTAAAATGCTCCATTAGGAAGAAATAAATAAACGTAAGATTCCATGCTCTGGTGGCGGGAATTACTCACAAATATCATTTGAAAGTGATTTAGTTATAGTATGCCTTAGAAATGGAAGGTGGGGCAAAGGTCAATAAGTTCAGGGTTTATAACGACGGCGGATGTTGTGTCGTTATTTTAATTATTCAGAATTTGATGTTGTGTAAAGCAAAGCTCAGTTTCGATCTGATGCGTAATTGTTAAGAATTAATTGTCGTCTCATCAGGCCATGCCGACCGAGTGCTATGTGAAATTGCTACTTTACGCTCTATATATATTTATGTAGAGTCTACATGTAGCGTTAGCGAATTATATGGATTTGCACGAAATATCTCAACGTCATTTTTTTCGAAGATGAAAAACACTAAATTACGGCATCTGAAACTAATTAATCAACAGTAACAACTAATGATATAAAGGAATCGCTGTTATCTGGAAACTCAAACTAAAACATTTTTTAGTTTGCACTGGACAAAATAAGTGTCATCAAAAAGCTATAAAGCAAATTATGCAGATGATCTACTATAAGAGTCAAGGCGAAATCATTTAAAAATGGAGCAGGTTGGACTTGAAAAAAATTAATTAAACCAGAAACTCTTAGAAATTGAGTTAAAAAAACTGAATTAGATATCAGTAGTTATTTTAAGCATTATAGTAATAATAGCCATGACGGGTGATTAATATTGTATATGATTTATAATAGCTGAAAGCTGTAGATTTTTATGATTTGTCTAACCTTAAATAAGCATTAGAAAACAAGCATTTTCATAAGTTAAAAACTAAGAAAATTTTATGATTGTTCTAAAAGTTCAATAAAAATTGGTTTCGAAATTGATTCGCCTTTGTAAAATACGTTTGGCCTTCTTGGGGTTGAATATCATGATCGGTAATTTAAGGAATGGGTACTAAAAATCTTAGACATGCTCCCTTTAAATTCAGAAGTTAGTGCGGTCAATTTTATTTACGGTGGTAATTTAGTTTTCAGTTCTTTTACCACATAACCAAAAGCATAACAAAACTAAATGACCGTTAGTCTTGGTTTCGACCGAAAACTCGTTTGTTTTTTTTTTACAAATGGAAATATGTTAATTTCTTTTATGTATGTGTATTGAAATTCTATGTATTAGAATCAAAACCCTCTCTATTACAAGACGTCTTCTAAATTTCGTTGACACAGACAAACAAAACCGATATGAAAAACTGCGTGTAGTAGTGCTATCGAAATCCACCAAAACCATTTTTTTTTATTTACAATACATTCTCATGTGTATATGATTAAATAGCATGAGTATTCAATGATACAAGTTCATAAAGAGGGTTTTGAAATCTACCAAAACCAACACAAATGTATATACAAGCCATGAAGTTGCGATACTTATGCCAAAAAGTGACTACTATACCTAAGTATTAGTGTTGTGACGTAGTATAATGTGTATGTACTTTTATTATATGCTTTGATGTAAATATAAAATGAATACGAATGATGGAACAACAGTATGTTGCGCTCTTTATGACAAAGCAAAAAACAAATTTATTATTTAACGAGAGAGAGAAGTATTGTTATTATTATTTACTTCATTATATACTATACTATATACTATGAATTTAGAGCAGAATGGACAGTGCAAAATATAATTTTTGTTTCGTTTTTTTTGTAGAAATGTTATGTACTTTGAATTTAGAGGAGTATGGACAATGCGAAATATAATATTTTGTTTCGATTTTTACTGTAGTCAAATTCACTAACACATAGCCAAATAGTAGTCATAATATGTTTTACTTAGCCAAGCTTCATGGCTTGTATAATATACAATAGTGTTGGTTTTGAATCTACATAAAAATAATGTTTTTTTCTCATTATTTTCTGTTTCTTAGTATGCGAATGTTTATTTTATTTTACACTATATTCGACATGTTTTGTACTAACATTAGTATGCGATGAATACGGTTTGTTATAAAGAGGAGGGCATTCATTGATTTAAATATTTGAATTTTAACGTTGATTTTTTTCATAAAAAACTATTGTAAATGGTTGCAAGTCAAAAATGTTTATAGTTTAATAAAAAATAAATTTCTTTAGTGCATGTTAAAAAACTAAATAACTTTTATTTAAATTTGAATCGCAACAAAAATATGACATTTTTTAAATAAATGAAGGGTTGTCCATTTTATATTTTAGTACCAATGTAAAAAAAACAACAGCAAATTTATCTTCATTAGTACAAATGGTTGTTTTGTCTACAAATCGGTTATTTTTTGTTTGCATGCGTAGGTAATAAATTTTGTGTTGAGACGCAAATTTTTTGAGAATGTATACTATCTGTGTGAGGTGCGATGTACACTTAAACGTACACTTAGAACAATAACATAAACCGAATATAATTTCTGAAGATTTTTACTCACTGGAGGTTTCATAACTAGAAAATGTCGTGTGACATATTTCGTATCGTTTTCCGTCTTCAAAACCCAATTGTACCTATATAATTACGCAATAAAAACATTTAATTATTTAGCAATTATATATTTTTTTTAGAATTCACGAAAATAGTTATAGGTTATTAAATAAACACTTTATTCAATGCCAAATTTGACAGCTGTAGGTGAAATTGTAGTTTCATTGTGATTTGATAACGTAGATCCTTGTCGTATTATATAATGCAAATATTTTCAAATGCGGATGGAATGCGAATCGAATGTTCTCCAGCCTCAGTAAACCCGACGAGTCGTATATGCAGAATGAATATTTTGGAAGTCACGGTTTTTTATTTGTGTGTACTTTTTTTCTAAACCAAATTTTTTAAACACGTGTATCTCAAAGTATACCAAAAATTGATAATAATGATATCATCTCTCATATACGATTTCGTTTTTAGAATGAACCCAGGAATTACACATTAAAGGATTAACATCTCAATCTCGAATATCCTTACAAATAAAAAAACAAACAAGCAGGATAGCGTGCACTTTTGATGATCTACTAATTTACATAGAAATCTGACCGTTATAGTGCCTGGATGGTCTTCCACCAAAAGGTTTCCACAATATAGTTTATGATGTGTGCCTCTTGATGTTTTTTTCGTCTTAATTGTTACACTAGTTTCAATATTACAACCTGTGCCTGACTATTCACGATTCTAAATTGATGACTTTTCAAACTTCAGTTGGTAAAAAAGTATTGTGTTTAATAATTCTTATTGTGTTAAATAACTCTTATTGTTCAGGAACTCTTATAGTTTGTGTTTTTAATAACTCTTATTAACTTATTGTGTTTAATAAAAAAAATTCAGACAAATAAGAAGCCTAAAATGGATGAAAGTGAAAAGGAAATTTCGTTGTTTATCAACGTGATACTTTCTTACCATAGTTTTCTTAAACAGAAAAAGAAGATATATCACGTAAACAAGTGGAGGTAAATATAATAAAACATACACAAAATATATTTTCCAGGTGGAAATAACATTTGTTAAATCTTACAATTTAGTTTTTTATAGAACTATTTTATCTGATTACGATAAGTTCATAAAGCCACACATTCGAGTGTCTGCTAAATCGCTTCATTCAATGTTATTGCTGTCTGAGGAAAACAACCATGGATATTGCTTAAAATATCGTTTATGTGTATTTTATATTGGCTTACTTGCGGCCTGAGTTATCGAATAACTGGAGTTTCTTTTGGAATATCAAGGTACTCTGTACGCACAATAGTGCATAAGATGCTGGACTTATTCGACAATATTTCAAAATAAATAATAAAACTACCAAGGCCAGAAGAATATGAAACCATTTTGACCACCAGGTTATTACTTGCTATAGATGATAGTGCGGGTAGAAATGTACAATACACCCGGTGCCTATGACGACACAGGAAAAAAAATTCAACACTAGCGTGTTACTCTCGTAGCTCGGAGAATTATAGAAAACATATTTGGGCGTATGAAAACAAGATGTAGATCTATTTTCCAAAAAATTTTGGAATTAAAAATACAGAATTGCGTAAAAACTATAGTGGCATGTTGTGTAATGCACAATATCTGCATAAACGACGGAATGGTTGATGAAATGGAAGATGAGACTGAATTTGAATCAGAAGACAATTCACCGTTAAATTTAAATATGAATAGTGCCGATGAGGAAACAGCTTTAGAATTTTGCAATACATTAGCGGACCAAATTTAAATAGGAATAAGCCTAATTAAAGCTGCAACGCATAAAATTCAATAAATAAAATATGTTCATAAATTTGATTTATTTAAAAAAAAATAATTCATTGTAAACTAAAATTTTAAAATATTACAAAATTCAATCACTGATTATTTTATTAATAGTCAGTTGTTTCGTCATTAATCCTCTTCCTCACTGCTGTCAACAATATGATGCACACTGGCCATATATTTAATGCACAATTTAGCTGCCGTTCTCATTAATTTTTCCGTTTTAACATTGAAAATGTTTTACGGCACATTAACTATGAAAAAGCGTTAAAAAATTTGTCACAAAATTATGTCACAAAAATGCGTTACGTTTCTTGTGTTAGAAAAGGAGACCTTAAGAAAGTAAAGGATAAAAAATAGTAAATTATTTGTTTGTTTTTGTTGTTTTGTTAGTTTGAGTATTTCCTTCCTGTATACGTATACACGTATATTTCTTAGTTATATTGAATAACAGTTAGACAATACTATACTCATCGTCTGTTGAAGAATTGAACGTGCGCTTAGATTAAAAGATAAAGCTCATATACAAGAAAATGTTGATTTAAAAATCTCGTGGACACCCATTATTAAGCACAGTGCTTCGATTACAGCACGCAATCAAAAGTTGAAGGTTAAACGGATTTCCTCTAGTAGAAGCTGCTGCTGTAACGAATCATAAATCTCAAGGGGTAACATACAATAAAATCATATACCAGTATCATCGCAGTCATGAGCACCAATTAGTATATGTAGCACTTTCAAGAGTTACAGACCTAAGTGGATTATTTATAACTAATGTGGAATACGATTTCAAATTTTATCATTCGAATGTTTCAAAAATTCCGATTTGCGGCGGGAGATGTCTAGATTAGAGGCAACGCCATTGGATACCGTAACAAAGCGGTGTGAACATCATATTGCGGATAATAAATCTAGTATATCACTCGTTAATGTGCAAAGTTTAAAAGCACATAGTAATGACATATCAACTGATAATATTTTAAATAAGATTGCGATTATTATTTGCACCGAGACTTGGCTGGATGATGATAATGTGGTTGAACTGGATAGATTCTAATGCAAAAGTTCTCGAAAACGTAAACAAGTTCGAGCCGGAGGAGTTGCTATCTACAGAAATAATTATTTACCAATATCGGTATAGTTAAACATACACTAGGTAAATGCTGTTTTACGTTACTTGAAATCGGTGACATTTGTGGTGTAGAGGCAATTATTAATGGCGAAATATGCATAATGGTTTCCGTATATTTAAATCCAAATACTTCTATGGCCGACATTTGGGCATTTTTGGTTCTGGATTTAGCAGCATATACAAGAATATTTGCAGAAACGTTCAACATAACACATTTAAAAGATTTGTGGCGGCAATACTACTTTCGATAATTCAGCATCATTTTTTTGGTTCGCTGAGTAAATAAACTACAGAAGTCAAAAGTTCTAAAAAGAACAAGATTCGAGAAAAGTAGTAATTCGATGGTTGTACAATTAAAGTTGTAATTTCGTTAAATACGTTTGGTTCATAATATTTATTAAATATTAATAATTAATCAAATAAAATAGTAACAATAGAATAGTGATTAAATCAAAAATACCGAAATACTATTATTACAAATTATTTATGTATTAATAAAAAGACGTGACCCAAAACTTAACCTGCGAATAAAGTGGAGTGTTAAATTGATAGTACATAGTCTTTAAAATCGCATTAACACATCCCATATTGTTGACCCCGACGCGATGAAACAATAAAATCATTCGCAGGACAATAATAATCACGCCTATTACCAGTTCGTATTTAAGTATTTTTTTTAATTATTTTAACGTTTCCCAAATGAGCGACGACGAAGGCAACGGTGCAAAGAAACCTAAAATAATTGGGACAACCAACGTCTACAAGGTGTCAATAAAATACGCACCCTTCAATCAAGAAGACGCAGAAATCTGGTTTACACAGTTGGAAGCAAAATTTGAAATCGGGGCTATTTCAACCGATTCTACCAAATACGTACTTCTTATCGCAGTTCTTGATCCAGAAATAGTGAAATGTGTACCCGATCAAATTCTTATACCGCCAAATTGCTGGTATCATCACAAATACGGTTTTCAAGCGCGAAAGTGTCTAAAACCATGCTACTTTCACGAACCGAATCAATCGACAAAGAATTCGAAAAATCAGTAGCCTCCGCACTTCACGGCAAGTGACTGGAGCAAGATCTCAAACAGCCACCTTTTCATAGTCAATTCGCAAAACAAACTACAATTCTTGATCGAAACATGCGCTAAAGTATCATGAATACCACCAACAAACTCCGAAAAGTCTAATTCGTCTACATTTAAATTGTTCGCGACAAACTAACTTTTGTTATCATTCGATAACAAAACCTGACCGTTATCCGATTCCTTGTGACAGATTTCACACACCAACTCGAGTCATGCACAATTTTCTCGAAAATCGACCTCATCCGTGCATATCACCAGGTCCTTATCGAAGAACGAGACATAGGAAAAACCGCAATCATCACTCCTTTCGGATTGTTTGAGTTTACCCGGAAGATGTTTGGATTACGCAACGCAGCTCAAATGTTCCAACGTCTGATTCACGCAATATTTCGAGATCTGGCATTCGTATTTCCGTATATCGACGACCTTCTAATCGCCTCACAAAACTCGGAAGGGCATTTGAAACACATGCATATGGTCTTTTATCACCTAAGTAACGCGGGACTAGTCATAAATCTTAGCAAGTGCGAATTTATGAAGAACGAAATATCTTTCGGATGGAAGCCATTCAAAATTTTTCACGACCAAATACAAAAGACGGAATTCTTCGATTTTTGAGGATGATAAATTATTACCGAATTTTTTTACCGAATGCAGCACACGACCAGGCGATTTTATACGAATTTTTAAAAGAGCGAAAGACGAAAAAGGATAAGTCACCAATAAATTGGACTGAAGGATCTATCAATTAAGCATTCGAAACGAGCAAGGCAAAGCTAACGCAGTGTACTCAGCTAGCTTATCCGATTCCAGATACCAAATTTGCGATTTTCGTCGACGCGTCGAATACAGCAATAGGAGCAGTATTGCAACAACATACTCAAAAAGGATGGCAACTACTGTTCTTCTACTCACGAAAGCTAAGTGATACCGAGACCCGTTACAGTACTTATGACAGGGAGCTCGTAGCCGCTTACTCAGCTACCAAGCATTTTAAAAATTTCGTCGCAGGTCGAGAGTTTATACTATTCTCTGACCATAAACCACTGAGATTCTCACTACGTCAAAGTCACGAAAAAGCAACGCCTAGACAACGCCTGCATTTAGACTTTATAGCACAGTTATGCATCGGATATTCGTCACATTTCGGGGAACAACAACATTGTCGTGGATAAGCTTTCACAAATCGAACCAATTCAAATAGGAAGCGCAATTGACTATGAAGCAATAGCTGCGGAACAAATTAATAATCCGGAACTAATAAAACTGATTGAATCAAACGCGTCTTTAAAATTTCAAAAATTTCTAGTTCTTGGAACCGATAAAGAAATTTTATGCGATGTTTCAACGGAAACATAAAGCCCGTTTATCCCTAAATCATTTCTAAATCAGTTCTAAACGATGTGATCGAACTGAAAGAGTTTTCTTTTTCTCAGAAACCCTTATAAGTATCATCGATCGCATCATAAATGAGAAATCGACATTAGATAAGTCCACAAACGCATTGATACAACTGGATATTAATAACATGGGTAGTTATAAATCATCTGATGATGAAGCTGATAACCTTAAACTGTCTATGGTAAAGACTAAACCAATTCCTAGGACTTCGCAAGGAAACTCTATCAATTATGAATTATCAAATTTCCCTGCACCCGGAAATTCACGAGTGTCACCAACTGAAAAAGATTTTGAGGCTACAAACTTAAATCAGTTGAATTTGGAATCATCCCCGGTGCCAAACCCAAATAGAGGAAATACCCTTAATCACGTTCAAGGTCGAGCCTCAAATGTACAACAGAAACCACACTACAAATATAAAGGTATCTCTCCGGTAAAGTGGAATATTCGTTTTGATAGGTCTCCCACGGGTGAGAACACTCAACGATTCTTGTTTACAGTGGAAAATTTAGCTGAACGTAATAACTTTCCTGCTCATCAAATGGTAACGGATATAAATATTTTAATAAAAGATAGTGCGAGTGATTACTTTTGGACTCTGATCGAAAGAAATCCTAGTATAACTTGGACTCAACTGAAAATCGCTTTGACAAAGCGTTTTCAAGATCGTCGAAGTGATGATAAAATCAAATGGGTACTTGAAGCGCGGAAGCAAAAATCACGAGAGTCGTTTCAAGAATTTTACAGCGACGTTTTAAAAATAGCTCTGCGATTGGAATCTCCGATAGGGGATGACCAACTCATGAAAATAATGCGACGTAATATGAGACCAGGGCTTCAAGATAAACCTGTTGATCAAACATTTTCCACTATAGACGATATAATGCGCAAATGTGTGGCCTACGAAGACATTTGGTCAAGAACATGATTCAGAATGATAAGATCACGTAATTATTGGATACAATGACGGCAAATCAAATCTTCAATAGTTTCCAGTATAATTACCGATGGTTTTGATGGACGACCTTATGCAAATATTTTTATAAACGACAAATCATATTGTGGGTTGTTGGATAGTGGTGCCAGCATTAGTGTGCTCGGGCGTGATTCCGATAAATTTTTATTGGACCCGAATTGCAAATTTCACCAGTTTCCCACATACATAACTACCGCAAGTGGTCAAAAACCGCGTGTATTTGGGTATATATATATGCCTTAATAAAATTTGATAGGTAGTCGCATTATGTGCGTTTAACATACATTGTTCCCTCTTAAAGATGTCTTTATTCTTAAGGATTGACTTTTGGAATAAGTTTGGAATTACTTCTAAAATTTCTTCACTCGGGTTTAGCAACGTTAGCGATGATCTGTCCATCTCGTCTGATTCTCCAAATTTTCACAATATTACTCCCTCGGATCGATTGAGGTTGGATCAGGTAATCGAAACCTTTCCATCGAGTGCGAAATTGGATTTGGGAAAAACCTCCCTAATAATGCATATAGCATTGATGTTGGTGACGCAAAACCAATTAAGCAGCGCTTTTACGCTATCTCCCTCGCTCGACAAAAATTAATGAACGATGCTTTCGTTGGGAGTAATCGAGGTGAGTCACAGCTCATGGTGTTCACCGGTCACTCTGGTGCTAAAGACAAACGGCAAAGCACGCTTATATCTGGATGCTCGTGAAGTGAACAAGGTGACCGTCAAGGATGCATATCCTTTGCCTCTTATTAGCGGGTTGTTGGGTCGGCTGGATCAAACTAGATATATATCTACAATTGATTTAAAAGACGCCTTCTGGCAAATCCCGCTTCCTCCCCAATCCCGTGATAATATGGCTTTTACAGTATCAGAACGGCCCTTGACTTCCGAGTTATGCCTTTCGTGTTGTGTAGTGCTCCCCAAACGCTCTGTCGCCTGATGCACCATGTCATCCCATACGAATTACATGACCGGATTTTTGTCTATCTGGATGATTTATTGATCACATCGGCTACTCTTGACGAACATTTCGTAATCTGGTTAGATAGACTGAATTTATTAAGAAATCAAATAATCCATTTTTTGAAAGTCGTCCATGAAAAAGTTTCTCGACGGTATAATCTTCGTAGCCGAATCCGAAATTTTACTATTGGACAGACTGTGTTTATACGATCGTTCGTGCAGAGTGATTCCTCAAAGAAATTTTCGGCCAAATTAGCTACAAAATTTATTCCAGCAATAATTGAATCCAAGGTTGGCAACGTGGCTTATAGTGTCAAGAATTTAGAAGGTAAAATTTTAGGTACTGTAACATTGCTAATGTTCCGGTTCAGGCTAAGGGAGAATCCATAGTTGATTTTTGTTGGATTTATAAATTTGGTTACACGGTAACAAACATAATTATTGGTATAATTATTTGATACAAGCTTATTATGATAGATGGTGATGATGATCGTTTTGTGTGTTTTTTCCCCTCCACCAATAAAAAAAAATAAAAATAAATCAATTTGCATTCGGTCATTCCATTTTGATATTTTGGTGAAGCAGATACAGTGTACGAGTACTGTGCAGTTATATACATTAAAATTCGGTCATTCCATTTTGATTTTTTTTGGTGAAGAAGATACGGTGTTCCAGTACTGTGTAGTTAAATATATTAAAATTGGGTACCAGTGAAGCAAAAATATGGGTACAAAAATTCATCAGACCAAAGGGGTATTTTGGCCTTTTGGTTTTTTTTGTCTATAACCAACTGTACTCAGAGAAACTCACTTAACTGCAGCAATCACTGAAGCAACGTACTCCGATAACAAGTAAACAAGTATAGGAGTGATGCTATACCACGTGGAAAATGTAACGCCATCATCCTCATCGCCATCATAAGTTAAGTGTTTATTACCGCCTTTAATATATTTATTTATATACATTTTTTTTTAAGTCACTTCTTTATATTATTTATACTTATTTAAATATCATATTGTTTATATTATTTACACCATATTTGTAATATTTATATATTCACTATATTTATTGATTTGGATACCTGTTTAACTTATCTATTGTCATAACATATTTATTTTTTTTGTTTATTTATTATATTTATTAATTATAAAATTAAGGAAATCATGGACCGCGGATCCTAAGAATAAGATTGTATATTCATTATTATTATACTCATTATATATTGTACATATTTAAATATTTATTCGATATAGACACTTAAAAGTTTTTATACTCTTATACATATATTTATACAATTAATAATTATGTTTAGAACATTTTTTGTGACGTGTCAATTTCATATCACTTGTGGGTCTTATGATCTTAGTCTGATGGAATCCCGTGAGTAGGTCGTTATTAGCATGGACTACCATATATTGTAAAAGGGGCATACCAGATTTAGGTGCAGGGTATCGCCGTTAAGGAGGGTGGAGCGCACCGAAATGGATATTACTATGGGTTTAACATTAGTTTAATATAATTAGTTTGAATGTAGTTCACTCCATATTTGTTAGTTTTCTGGCCGTCAATGTGGACACACCAATGAGCAGCACTTCAAGTCTCAGTAGCTGGTGACAAGAACTACTTCTACCTTCTTAACCTAGCCGGCAAACGTGCTGCATGTCACCAATATGCAGGGCTACTGGGAAATCTGTTAATGGGACGAAAATAGGTGTTCTACGTAGTTGCACTCAGTCGCAACTTAGTTATCACTAAGTCTTTCCGTTACAGTACCTACCACATAAAAGATTAAAACTTAGATTGTTATTGAAATTGTTTATTTTTGTCGCCCGGCTATAGAGCATGAGACCCATCTCAAGGGTATAAGTCGTCCCAACGATTTGTAACGATTTATCGTTACAATATTAATTCCATATTTATCGTCAATATTATGTTTGTATACCCAAAGTCCGAAGACAGGGTCATTTGAATAACGGAATGTTCGGTTAAGGTATAAAAAAAAGTGATAAGAGAAACGTTGTTGACATGAGGATGATTTGATAAATTGTTTTGGATCGAATAAGTCGATAATTAAAAATGTTAAAATAAAATTATTATTATAAAAAAAAAAATATGTAATGAAATTATATATTAAGTTATTAAATTAAAAGTAAGTGCTATAAAGTGATAGCGTGAAATTAATGACACTAATTTCAATACCGTGAAAAAACAATAAATAGTTGAATTGATAAAACGTCTAACTATAAACATAAACGTACATATATGTATATATAATTAAATATATGCACATAGTGAATAAAAAAAGGTCACGTGGGTAAAATATTCAACGAATTCTGGAGTAATAAAACAAAACAGAACATACCAAACAAGTAACACGCAATAAATATCTGACGTAACAAGTATCTGCATAATGATTGTTCCGTTAGTAAGCTCTGTATAAAAATCATAAAATATCATCGGTAAAATCCTAAAGCATAACTGGTGGTAACTGGCCGACTCCAATAATATAGATCCCTTCAAATATTTCGTTTCTCTTGAATAGATCGCGCAGACGTTGATCCACCATCCGAAGAATAGTTTCACCAACCATGCTTATCTCGTCAACAACTACTAATTTGAGGGAAGATAAGGCAATGGTCATTGTGTTAGCGACGTCAGCTGATAGTTCATTAGCTTCAGAAACATTAATGGGGAGCTGAAAGGCAGTGTGTAAAGTTTGACCATAAATATTGAATGCCGCCTTTCCTGTTGGTACCGTAAGTTAAATTGAAGGCTTGTCTGGATTGACATCGAGTTGGGAGTTGAAAATTCGAATCAGTACCTGATAAATGGTGTTGATCACATGAGACTTTCCAAATCCTGCTCCTCCTTTGAGATAGACAATTAACTGTTTATCTGGTTCAGTTTTGAAATGAAAAACAGTATGCATGCCAAAATCTCTCTGTTCGTTGTTGAGTGATGCAAGCATTTGCTCAAATTCATCATTTGACACACGATTCGGTGAGAGAAACTTTTTCGCGAATAGCTGACGCTCATATTCACCGAAATCGGCTGCTGATGCGGCTTGCTCTTCTAATTGATATAGATCGAACTCTTCTAATTGATATAGATCGAACTTATGGCTCTCCTTACGGCAGGTATGGGTGTTCTTATGTTGCTGAAGTGAAATTGATTCTGCAATTGAATCGCCATTATTCCAATGGTTGGAGCACGTAAAATCTATTTTTAAAATAACGCGAACATGTTATCGGGTCACGTTGAATTAGAATTGCTCGATCATTGCTTTGCATTTGTTCTGCTTGTGCAATTGTGATAGTTTCCTTATCTAGCACTTTTTTTAAAATAACAATTAGGTCTAGCCATTTGCACTCGGCTGCGCTAATAGTTATGAAAACGTTAGACAACCCGAACTGACGGACGATGGCACGCACTTTGAATCCTTCTTGACGCCACTTGCAATACTCGGTAGGCATTATCATCTCGGACGAGATTATCTACAAATTCACTGAGTGCGATTTGCTGAGCCGTGATTGCGGAGTGATCATTATTGCGTCGTTTTTTCAAACATATTGATCGGTTGCTAACGATTCGTTGAATTTCCAAAATCTTAGCCATAAAAAGCACAAATTCAACATTTTCAGCTGCTCGTCTGTCGAGCGACAAGCAATCGTTTTTACCGGCCGATCTGCTGAGTTCTTTTCCATTGTGAACTGGTTTGAGTCGCGATCCACTAAATATTTGTGGAAAAGCTAGATAAGGCGAGCCCTTATCGAAGAGAATTGACACCGGTTGATTTCTCTGAGCTGGAGCGAGGCAAATTCCTTCTTCCCCCGTAATTAGTGTTTCTGTCACACCAGGATTGATATAAATAGTGATATCTTCATGGTTGGCATCTCCTTTTTCAATTTGTAAGTCACCTTCCCTGTTATTTTCGAGCTGACCTACCATTTCCTCTACCTATGTAACCCATTGTGGCGTAATTGAGTCTCTGACAGGATTATTGCTACGGCCAGAACTTTATTAGGTCGAATAGTGCCTACTGTATAGTTGTGTGCGACATGCATCTGACGAGTAAGTAGAATATGTACAACGTCGTCTTGATGAGGCATTCGAGGTAAAGCGCTGACCGTGTTACCTACTTGTACAGGAACCTTAACAATACTCACTTTATTCTGAAACTGCCCGTGGACTCCATAAACAGACCAAATCTTTTGGAAAATATGGCGTGCTGCAACGAGTCGTTCCTCGAGCTTTGTTAATTCTGCAACTTCAGCAGGCACTGGTTGAAAATCCAATCCATTGTTAAGACAAAAACGTGGGATTTTACTGTTCTTAATTGAATTGTTACAAGTCGAACAGAGCTTGTACTCTAAATCAGCGGAAGATAGGGCCATAACTTGGTCTATAAACTCATATGAATTATTATTGGCTAGAAGTTGTGCTTGAGTTACTTTATGGATAGAGCGCTTAAACCACAAATTTCTGCAACAATTACACACCTTCTCGTGTCCTTCTTGGTCCTTCTCGGCACGTTTCGAGAAACGAAGCTTCGATATACTCCAAGGAACACCTTGCTCTTGGCCATGGTTATATGTCCTACGCTTTTCATTTTGCCGTTCAGGGTCTTGTCTCGCCCGAGTATTTCGTAGTTGCTCCTGTCGGAGCCAGTCGATGAGCAATGGTGTTACGATTTTGTACCTGACGTCGCTTTTCATCATGCTCACTTACTCGTCGATGGTCCTCCGAATTAAGTTCCTGTTCTTGACCACGCCTCTCCTTATTGTCACGAGCTAGTCGGTGGGCAGCTGTGTCACGTTCTTGTTCTTGACGACGAAATATTTGATCGTATTCACGAGCTTATCTGTTAGCCTCCGTAATTCGCTCTTGCTCTTGATGTCGTCTTCCTTCATCTTAAAGGGCTAGTCGACGGGCAGCCGTGTTACGACTTTGTTCTATTTCATGATACCTCGCATCTGCTCTTCTTTGTATCTGACTCGCTGTATTGCGCTCCCTTTGTCTCCGAATTTTTTCTGCAGCACTTATTTTACTTCGTGGCATATTTATATTTGCTGAACGCTGAACTGAATAAAAAAATGATTATTTATGGCCATGTTTGTTAAGTAATAAACCTTACCTCGATTTAAATAACTAATAAAATAACAACAAATTAAACCACACGCACTTAATTGTCTTATTTCAGCAAAGGAATGACGTTTCCATCATTTTGAATTTAAAATAGTACAATAGCATTATTATACTACGAGAACATATGTTTTAACAAAGACCAACTATGTCTCAACAATTTTCAATATCATGTAAAATCATCAATATACAGTTCAAATCTTAATTTATAGTTCGCTCAATACAGCAAATCACTATCACAGAAGATATATGTTTATTTCGTTTTCAATATTTTTATATACAATAATTTATGTTAAAAAGAAGGCTGCGAAGCAGCCTAATGTGACGAAAATGTATAGAAGTTTATATGATAGCGAAGCAGCCCTGGAGTAGGGGTGCGCAAGCGCCCAGGGACGGAGCCCCTTGTTTTCACAATGAAAATTACTAAACCAACTGACGAAATGGCGTTCTACATGAAATATTTTATATGTGCCTTATAAGAACAAGTTCAAATTAGTTTCCAGGGACGGCTGAAGTTTATATACTTCGGTAAAACTGATGAGATAAATAAAATTAAAGACATATACAAATGTGTTGATACTTTGTATTATCAAACAAATATATTACAATAATAAGTTTGTATGGCTGTTTTGCATTCGTAAGGAAAATTTACAAAATAAGTTTTAGATTACATTTTGTTGTTATTTACCGTCAAATTTTTACTTGCAAGTGTAAACTAATTAGATATACAATTTATCTAGTTATACCGAACAAATTGATGTAACATCAAATAATGAGACATTTAATATAGAATTTGGAGTTTTTATACAAGTAGCTCTGTTCTGAAGAAAATTTAATATGCGTTTAATACTATTTCGAAATAAAACAAGAACAACATTTAATATGAAACGCATGTTTTATTTTCTTCAGAATAGAACTACTTGTTTATACAAGTTCGAGTTCTTATGAACTCGAAAATCTGTATTAAATGTTTAATTATTTGATGTTATATCATTTTTCGCTATAACCAGATAAATTGTTTGTCTAATTAATGAACACTTGCAAATAAAAATATAACGGTGAATAAAAACAAAACATAATTTAAAACTTACATTTTTAATTCTAATTTCTTTTTTGTCACGATTGCTTGGCCAGTATTTATAATAATAGGCAACAGAAAAAACTATTGAACATTTTTGGATTTAAAATCTTTTCCGTAAAATTTTCTATAGAAAACATTTTTCTATATTTTTTCCTATATTTTATAGACATTTGTCAAAAATTCATTTTATTTTGATTTTGCTGCTTAACTTAAAGTATGAGTTTTTCTTATAGAAAACTTATCCAAGAGTATTTAAATAATATTTTAATTTTTTATCCTATGTAATATTAAAGTAAGTATCTAATAAGGGATAGGTATGAGTTTTTCTTAAAAAGAACTTATCCAAGAGTATAAGGAGAATATTTCGCGAGTCACCAACATTATTGTATATATAAGCCGTAAAGCTACAACATACATTTTTTAACGTTTCCTATTAAAGAATCCACTTTGTTTAACTTCATGCCACTTATATTTAGAGACATATTTACTATAATATTTTAAATAAAAAAGCGAATAAACCTGTAACGTGTGTTATATACACGATTTGTAACATTAATTAATTTTAGAGTTACGTCAATCACAAAGTTTTGTTTTGTGCGGTACTCAAACAAATGTAATATATTCTAACGTAACACACTTTAAAGGCTCTTGCTGAAGAATTTAAACAATATGTAATCTTATAGCGTTCTTTATAAAGATTTGTGTTTTTTTTTAATCTTACAAAACTCTTGATCACGAGAAATCCTACAGAATACTTATAAATAAGAAATTAAGAGCATTGTAAGATTTAATATGTTTTGGTTAAGAAAATTTTCCCACTTAAAACAATAAGAGGATACTAAGTGTGGTGTAAGAAAAAGCCTTACAACAGAATCTTCCAAGGTGTAAAAATGCTGTATAAGAATAGAATATATTTTAAAATTGACACTTCTTTGACAAGAAGCTTATAAGTAATTAATAATTTTTAAACATTCTTGGAGAAGGTTGTTAGGGCTCTTATAAGTAAAAAATATTCTTAAAAGACGATTTATAAGGCAAAATGTTAGTTGGGAAAGTTGTCTAAACTTTTATTATTATTAATAAATATTATTATTTTTAAAAGAATTATGCAATACCAAATAGATGACCATTTAACTAAATATAATTGACTAAATAACTATCAATCTGGATTTCGAGCGAATCATAGCACTACTAAAGCCCTATTAAAGGTTTTGAATGACATTTCCTCTAATATAGAAGATGGTAAGATTGCTATTCTAGCACTTTTCGATTTTTCTAAGGCATTCGATAAGGTTGATCATGCTATTTTGGTGACCAAACTGTGCAAATAGTATAATTTTGCTAAAAGTGCTTGTCGATTGGTTTTTTCCTACTTGCGACAAAGGCGGCAATCCGTAAAGTATTATCTAAACTTTAGCAAAATCAAGTTCATTACATCTGGAGTTCCCAAAGGTTCGATCTTGATTGGACAATTTTAAATAAGCTGCAAATTAACCCTAGTAAATCCCAAGCTATAATTTTCTCAAATAGAAAGCAAGTAATCATACCGAATGTTCACCTGGTAATCAATAATATATAAAAATCGATTTCTATGACCAAGTTAAAATTTTGGGTTTATGGATAGGTAATAAATTAAACTGGTCTGCTCACGTAAATAATCTTGTGGGCAAATATACGGGATTTTAAGTAATTTGTGGAGCACTGAAACATTTATTTCAAGTGCTGTGAAATGTCACATTATTCGAATCCTATAGTAGGTCCTTTAATTTCATACTGTGCCAATAATATAAATACATATAGTACTACCATCATAAGAAAAGAACAGTTTACCCATTGATGTTCCAGATGTCTGGTTGATAGAATATCGTCAAAATTTAGAAAAAATATTTGACACTTAGGCGATTATACATATAAAAATATTTTGATTATTTTAAATCGATACCAGTAGCGACATCTAGCACATACCATGGTAGTACTATGTGTATTTATATTATGCTGTGCCCCAGTATATCATATAACTGTTCCAAAAAAATGTTTGAAACGGTTAAATGTTGCTTTTAATTCGTGTGGAAGGTACATATTTTTGATACGAATTGGTGAGCCTATTTCTGTTCTGCCGAAGCAAATATTTAACATCATTTTAAATAAATATTAAGAGTTATTTGCACTATGTTTTATGTTTGACTGATTCAGAAGAGAACCCCGATGTATCTGTACGAAAACCTTAATTTATGTTTATCGAAACGAACTTTGAATTTAAATCTACCAAAGTCCTGTAAGTCTAAAACGAGACAGTGGTCTTTCTTTGTCCATAGAGTTAAGTTAAGCTTTGGAATAGTCTTCCTCCTTCTGTTAAAGCTGCCGCGAGTTTATATAACTTTAAAAGATTGATGAAACCAGTGACATAAATTGAATCATCTTGTTTGTTGTTTCCCTAATTTCTTGCTTTATTTTCTCTCTTTTCCTAACTTTAATTATGTTTTTAATTATGCTTTTTTAAATATTAAATATTATTATTTTTGTTTTGTTTTGTTTAGTTTACATTTTTAATCATGTTAATTTAAGTTCTTAGTTATGACCTCATATTTAATTTGACTACCGTCAAGTAAACATTAAAAAATATAATTAAAATTGATTAAATAAAATAGTTCCTTGTGAATTGCTGATATCACCTCCTTTTTTTTTTAATTAAATTAAAATATGTAAAAACTTGTAAAAATGGTGATCAGAACTCCACCAAAAAAACATATCGCGGCATCACCACCAGTACAACAGCGGACTATGTCTACTGGTGATTTAATAAATATCACTACGTCATCGTTAGATGTAGGAAAAATCGGCCAAATATCGAATCGCCCAATAACACAACACAATGTGCTTGAGCAAAAAATTGCTTCAACAGCAAATTCCTCTATACAAAGTGTAAACAAAGTTAATATAATTGAACAAAGTGTAATTGATAGTGCATCGTTGACAAAAAACAATAATACTAAAAGTGATGTAGGTCAATGCGAACAAAAACTTGTGCAAACAGGTATGGATAGATATATAACTGTTCAAAATAAAAGAAAAAGAAGCCCAAGATCAGAGGCAAGTGCTAGTGTAAACCAATTTAGTAGAGTGGCCAGTGTCGAGTTACTTCATGAAAACCGTTTTTCTGTCTTGCAAACTAACGAGACTTTTGAAGATCCACCTACAGAAAACAAGGTGAAAACTGAAAAACCGCCATCAATCTATTTGAGAGAAGAATCAAATAGAGACTTACTAAAAAAAATTGAAGTGCTTACGGAGGGTAACTTTTATGTTTCTTCGATTAAAAGAGGAAACATTAAAGAAACGAAAATTCAACCACTAAACATTGATGCTTACAGAACGCTAATCAACCATTTTGATAAGGCTGGTTAGCGATTCTATACATATCAACTAAAAAGCCAAAAAGGTTTAGTTGTTATAATAAAAGGAATCGATAGTTACGTGGACACTAACGATATTCATGCTGCGCTCACTGCTGAAGGCTTCTTTGCTAAGGCAATAACCAACATCACCAGCATCACTGTCGAAAAACCTAAAAAAAGAACCGGTCCAGTACAGTGTGTAAAGTGTCAAGAATACGGGCACACTAGAGCTTGCTGCACACTAAATGATGTGTGTGTTATTTGTGGTGAATTTCATAGTTCCAAACAATGCAACAAAACTAAAACTGATGAGTCTGCAAAAAGATGCAGTAACTGCGCTGGAAATCATACGGCAAACTATAGAGGGTGCACAGTATATATAGACCTGAAAAGAAGAATCAATCCTAAGCAAAGGGCTGAACAACAGATGTTTAAGCTACATCAAACTAATATTGAAGTGCAATCAGAAGAAGTTTATACTAATAGAAACCATAAGCCGACCGTCAATAGTGCTGTGCATCCAAACTTTTCATATGCAAGTATACTTAAAGGCATATCTCCAAAAGTTCAAACTAATGAAGAAGGAAACATCTTAACTGCGTTAAACAAGCTTACAGATAAGATGCAAAGCTTTATGCCAATGATGGAGAGAACCATGGATCTAATGATGCAAAATATGAACACATTAATGCAGTTAGTAGTGAAAAACCAAAAATGACTGTCCTCAAAATAGCCATATGGAATACAAACGGCCTTGCCCAACACAAAACAGAGGTGCAAGCATTCCTTATCGAGTACAATATTGACATAATGTTAATATCAGAAACACACTTCACCAAAAAAAACTTTTTCAAAATTAATGGGTATTCAGTATACGACACAAAACATCCTGATGGTAAAGCACACGGTGGTACAGCTGTGTTGATTAAAAGAAGACTAAAACACTTTGAACTTGAGAAATATGACATATATCATATCCAAGCGACAAATATCTGCCTGGAGGAGTGGTCTGGAAACTGTGTAATATTATCAGTCTATTGCCCACCGAAACACGCAATAAAAAAGAAGCAATTCTTAGATTATTTTAAGCATCTAGGCAATAAGTTCATTGCGGGAGGTGATTATAATGCAAAACATACTCAATGGGGTTCAAGATTGACGACTCCGAAAGGAAAGCAACTCTATTAAGCTATGTATGAACTTTGTTTGGATTATCTATCAGCGGGGCACCCAACATATTGGCCTACGGATAAAAAAAATTCCTGATCTAATAGACTTCTGTATAACTAAAGGCATTGCACGTACAAATGCTATGGCAACAAATTGTTACGATTTATCATCAGATCATTCACCAGTAATTATAATAGTAAATATTGATGCCCTAAAGACTGAAGCACTGAAACGCCTGACAAATAAAAAAACTAAATGGGATCAATACAGTAGACAAATTAAAGAGAATTGCCTACTGGATATTCCTCTTAGCACACCATCAAATATTGATGCAGCAGAAGCCTATCTCAGAGATCTACTGGAAGTAGCAGCAAAAAAAGCAACACCTAACATCAGTGTATTTGAAAAAATTAATAAACTTTCTAAAAACATCCAAGAATTAATACAAGAAAAGCGATAAATTCGACGGCAGTGGCAGCAGCAAAGATCGCCGATATTAAAATGGTAATTAAATCGAGCAATTAAATCTCTGAAAGTAACTCTGAGGGAAGAAGAAAATGAAGGTATCCAAAACTATTTAAGTGAACTCTCGGCAACAGAGAGAACAAACTATTCCTTATGGAAAGCTACTAAAAGTTTTAAGAGGCCGGCAAACTCGTGTTCGCCCATTAGACTGCCAAGTGGCAACTGGGCAAGAAGTGATGAAGAAAAAGCCAATGCTTTCGCTGTTCATCTAAAAAGCGTATTCTCACCACATGAACAAGTTAACAACTACATGCTACCAAACCAAACGGTGAATGATCCAAATTTTAAACCTATAAAGTTCAAGTGGAAGGAAGTTAAGAGCACAATAAAAAACTGCATAAGTCCGAAAAAAGCACCAAGACATGATCTTATTACCGGGGAAATGGTTAAAGAATTACCAGACAAATGCATTAAACTAATAACGTACATCTTCAACGCAATCATGCGAACTGGTTACATTCCTCAAAAATGGAAGATATCGCAAATTACAATGATACATAAGCCTGGAAAAGATGAGACACAAATCTCATCATATCGTCCAATAAGCATGCTTTCCACGATATCAAAATTATTTGAAAAATTGTTACTAAGGAAACTGAAACCAGTACTAGAAGAACGGCATATTATACCAGATCACCAATTTGGTTTCCGAAATCAGCACAGCACTATAGAGTAAGTTCACAGGATTGTCAACGCAATCAAATTCACCTTCGAAGAAAACAAATATTGTTCTGCTGTCTTCTTGGATATTGCACAAGCCTTCGACAAAGTTTGGCATAGAGGTTCAATATACAAAGTTAAAGAACTTTTGCCGAAGCAGTTCCATGTAGTTCTTGAAAACTATCTTTTTCAAAGGAAATACTTGGTTAAACAAAACGCAGCAACCACTGGTTTAAATGATATTAGCGTAGGTGTTCCACAAGGAAGTGTCTTGGGACAAATTTTATACTTGTTGTATACAGCCGATTTGCCCATTTGCAATGAAGCTATAATATCAACATTTGCTGATGATACAGCCATATTAGTGTCTTGTAAAAATCTTCAAACTGCCTCAACGCAATTGCAAAATCATCTGAATAAAATGGAAAACTGGCTAAAGATTTGGCGAATAAAAGTCAATGAAAATAAATCAACACATGTTACATTCACACTTAACAAACTCACCTGCCCACAAGTTAAATTGAACGGTGTAACTATTCCGCGGCAATCTAGTGTCAAATACTTAGGGTTACATCTGGACGGAAGGTTGACATGGAAAAAGCATATAGAAGCAAAGCGTAGTCAAATAAAAATAAAATTTGCTAAGATGTATTTGGCTAATAGGAAGAAAATCAAGATTATCACTCGACAATAAAGTTTTACTATATAAAGCGATACTTACGCCCATATGGACATATGGTATTCAGTTATGGGGATCCACAAGCGCATTAAATAGAGAATTATCAAAATACTTCGTAGGATCGCGAATGCTCCCTGGTATATTCGAAACACCAACATACATCATGACCTCGGTATTTTAACCATTAAAGATACAGTTAGAACCTATAGTTCGAGATATTGTTCAAAATTAGAGACACATTCCAATGCTTTGGCCCGGGACATTCTAAAACAACCGTGATACAGACGACTGAGAAGAACTGATCCACTTGGACTATTGAATTTATAAATTAAGTAAATGGTGCACACTAATAATAAGTATTAACATTGGTTAAGACATAAAAATAGCAGTAAGGTTAGTTTGTAAGATTCACATCTTGTTAGTTTCTTTTTAGAAAGGTTCAAGAATAAAGCCATAGGCAGTTAAAAAAAAGTTATGACCTATGTATGT
>OY744477.1:130712080-130878147 GCA_963556175.1 Tipula confusa | reverse complement strand
AAAAATATTCTTGACTTGATATTTATTTTCCAGTAAATTTAGGTACTTATGAAGGAAATCATGGTACTGTTGTAGTAAATTATGGTTCTATTTTTGAAGTACTGATTACTGCAAAACATTTTGTTTTTCTGTCACACTTCAACCGAATTTATATTTATATTTCAATTTATTCTTACTGACAAAAATTGTTTTTTAATGGAATAAAGACTTTACTTAATCGCATTTTAAAATCAATAATCAAAACAAAATTCGTTTCTCTTTTTCTTAGGTTTAATCACTTTTTCTGTGAAAAAAATGATCATTTTTCAGCTTTAAAGTCGTACAGCCGCTAAACTAGGCCTAGTACAAACGCGATTTATAGCTCGCTTGAAAGATTTCAGCTTTCAGTCTTAAAATGGTATATCAACACTTTTAAGATGTTGGTGGTTACGCCTTATAAATCGATGCACAGATCTGCCTTGCTAAAAAACATTAAAATAACGGTATTTTCAAATTTAATTGCAGATTAATTTAGCATGAACATTAATCTTTTTGATGTAGTAAAACAAAAAAAAAATTGTAAATAACACAAAATATACCATCTTATGTTCAAAACATTCCAAAACTGACAAATCGAATAACGGGAGTATCAATTGTCAAAATGAAAAATAAAAAGATGAATTTTGGGGGTCCCATTAAATATGATGGAATCAGTCATATAGATAACTATTCCGAAAATGCTTTGTTGAATGTTGGCTTACAACTTTGCTGGAACATCAATAAATTCAAGAAAAGAAAATTGTATCTAAGATACCGACCAAACATTTTAGTACATCTGGACCATAAACCCAACATAATCTACTTCCCTATTTTGATGAATAGCAATTTAAGATTTCATTGACCAAAATTTAGAAGAAAAAATGCTGCAAAATCAAAATCATAATTGTATGATTGTCAGCACGTTACTAACATCAATTGTTGTATTGTTTCAATTGTTTAACAACATTTTTATGTTGTGTTCAACAATAGACAAAAAGAATAGATTATGTTATTATTATGACCATTGTTGTCGTTATATTGTTATTGTTGTTATGTTGTTGTGGAGGCGCTTGGTCACAATTTATTAAATTTTTCGAAACCGGATGACCAATCTCGACTGTCGACTATATATAACTTTTCATTTTATCATGTTTTATAGGTGACCATCGGTCAAAAACAGATGGGTCATGTTTAGGAAATATAATTTTTATTATTATATTGTATAGATTTGTCGATCGAGATTAGAAATACTATCCAATTGTCTCACCTTTTTTTTTATTATGCTGTTGTATATTTGATCCAATTTTCGAAGGATAATAGCAGTGTCCGTAATGTCATATGGTAGGGAAAGGATTTACGGCTTATATACATTGTGTATTTTTGAAGTTTTATTAAAATCTGATCGATCAGCTCTAAAATAAGTGTATAGTAAATATATATATATATATATATATATATATATATATATATATATATATATATATATATATATATATATATATATATATATATTTATATATATATATATATATATTATACATACATATATATATTTATATGTATATATATATATATATATATATATATATATATATATATATATATTATATATATATATATAATTTATATATATATATATATATATAATTTATATATATATATATATATATATATATATATATATATCTATATATATATATATATATATATATATATATATATATATATATATATATATATATAAATAAATATATATATATATATATATATATATATATATATATATATATATATATATATATATATATATATATATATTATACATACATATATATATTTATATGTATATATATATATATATATATATATATATATATATATATATATATATATATATATATATATATATATATATATATATTATACATACATATATATATTTATATGTATATATATATATATATATATATATATATATATATATATATATATATATATATATATATATATATATATATATATATATAAGTTTTTGATAAAGGATCAGCCAGCCATTACAATCAAATCACTATTACAATTTTTATTGAACTATTAATTAATATAAATAAATTAATGGGCTATCATTAAATCATATAAATTGTAAATGTCATCGCCCTGGGTCGTTATCGTATTTATTTAGCTCATAGCTTTTAAATTATTAATGTAATTGTCGTTTCCACTGAAATAGTTCTATATGCGGGATCCTGTTGGTTACAATTCAACGAAAAACGGTTAAACTTTTATTACCTCAACTAACAAAAGTTATGTTTGTAATATTGTAGTGATGGATAGCTCTTTCAATAATTTCATGGACAATACATTATTATTTTCTAAAATATCTAGCTTGGTAGCCTCGTTTGAATGATTACTAACTCCGCCAAAAAAAGATAAGTCCATTAAATTTCGCAGGGACTATAAAAATCACAAATTTTCTCAAAATACTAAATTTCTATTGCAATGGTTCCCTCCCACATGTAATTGAAGTCCAACTAGAGTGTTGAAAGCTCTCTTAAAAGCCCTCAATATTCGGATTATTATGTCTAGAATATGCAAGTACAAAGTGAATTAAATCAGAAAGTGATTGCAGATAATTAATCCATAGATTACTTCTCTATAGTGTAATACATTTTTTATAATTAAGATACTTATCTCGCACACGTAAATATAATCTGACTAGAATGATTAATAACTCTCTCAAAAGCTCTCAATATTCTTCATTACTATGTCTAGACTGTGTATAAGTACGAAGTCAATTGAATTAGAAAGTGACAAGCAGATAAATAAGTCAGATATTGCGCTCCTCTAAAGTTTTATCAAACTTTTATTAGCCGGTTTTTTAGTATGTTTTACAACGGCAGTACATTTACCTTTTGTTTGCATTCCACGTGATCTTTTAAACGACAGTCAGTTTTAGTTTTTGCTACTACTTTTGCAGTATCATTTATATCAGCACTATATTTAATTTTCTAGCGATACAATATTGTCATTGACATCGGAGGTATCGATGGTACTCAAATCTAGCTAGATCTGAGTATAGACTTGATGCCTTCGGAATCAACATGAGCCTATCCCACAAACGTAACCCAAATTGGAAATCACCATTCGATTGAATTTTTTGTCGAAAAACGCAATGCAGCAATGAGCTTAAACTTAATTCTTTGTTGGCTCATGAAAATAATCGAAATTTGCTATTTTTACTGAATCTAAAATACTAAAATAAGTAAGTCCTCAAAGCGTATAAATATGAACTAAGAAGTGCCAAAATCAATTCCTAGAGACTTTTGTGATAAAATACAGGAGTCCTCCGAAGCAGCTAGCATTCCAAGTTATCTCGACTGACTTGTTGGCCAATGGACTTCAACGGGTAAGGAATCCTTGGAGCTTCTTCTGAAAACTTATTTTTCAGGTTGTTCCAATACTCCTTCTATTTTGCCAGAATCTAGTAGAGCTACTGGCCTCACAAGGCAAATTGTCAATGAGGACTATGGAGAACTATGACGAATTCCAAAGAAATACTGAAGTAAATGTAGTTTTTATACCTAAGGCGGGATAACCTGCGCATTGCAATCCTAAAGACCTTAGGCTCCTTAGCTTATCTTTTCATTTCTTGAAAATTTTAGAAAGACAAATAGAGGCTTATCCCAAAGGTTCAAACGAGCCTGTGAAGCTTTCAACGTCTCAGCATGCATATTGTAAGGGGAAATCGATGAAAACTACTATCCATTCCCTCTTATGTCCTATCGAGAAGTCTCTCGAATATAAGGAGTTATCTTTGGTGACGTTTCGTGATATAGAGAGTGCCTTTAATATTGTCAAACCAGAGGCGAACACACAGGCACTTTCAAATTTTGAGGATATGGCACTTGGAAGCTGGGTATTGGCTCTTTTTTGGATATTGGAACTTCAATATCCAAAGCATGTTGGATATTGAAGTTCCACTTGCTACGTGCAAACTGCTCCTTAAAGAAAAAGCTTATAAAATTACGAATAGATGGGGAAATTATACCTAATGTGTAATTACTAGGCAGATTTTCTCCTTAGTTGGATTTGAAAAGGCATAACCAGTTAATATATATGAAACGGCGTAGTATTAGCACAGCTGTGGGTGACATTAATGGACACTGTCTTATCTGTAACCATGTCATTAGACTTGGTGTTTTGTTTCATGGATTATTGTCGTAGTTGGGTTATTGCCATACTTCATTTGTTATACACCTGTCCTAGTTTGGCCCTGTCCGAGTGAATATCAGTAAATTGAGCATTAGAGCTATCCACTCTTTCGTTAGAAGTTTAACTTGGTTTCAGAAAGGGAGTGCGGAGAAGCAATCTTTGTTACAAAGTTCTTTTGGACGGTTACCTTAACCGTGCCAAACCTAATTGCAATGCTTTTTTAATGATATCTGATCCTTCAAAAGTGTTTCCAGCACAGGACAAATTTAATTCCGTTTATGCTTCACATCTTGTTCCAAGTAAAATTCATGAAAATATCATTGCAAATTGACGAATTGAAAAAATTAACTATACAGCTCGCACTTTATTTAAAACCTCATCGAATAAACATCTTCGCTGAAACTAAAAGATATATCTTTTCCATGGTCATCAAAGAAATGCTCAGCTTTATTATTTCCAATGTTAGGTTTTTTTTAGCAATCTATTTGTGGCAACGTCAGTGTCAAAATTTATTATTTTCAAAATTGTCATTCGATGACAGATTCGGTCTTTACAAATGAACACAATAGCTGTGTTGCTTTCACAAAGCCGAAAAAGATTACAACACCTATTGCATTGTATAAAGCCTTTATTTGTAAGCTAAAAAATTGTTTGGTTTAGGGGAAATAAAACCATTTTATGGTTATGGTGTTCACCACAAGTCGCTAATTTTTTCAAATTTATCTTTACAATCATATTAAAAATGACAGAAACTATCATCATATCACACGATTCTTATATATACATTCTTTTTACATAAATGTATATAAAAAAAATTGGACATAACTGTTTTCTAACCAAAACAGAAAAATTAAAATTCGAATAAAGTAAAAGCTGTTGCTTTGAGATATTAAAGTAAAACTCGCTTAGCTTTACGAAAGCAACACAGCTAAAGTAAAGGATTTTTATTATTATACATTAGCTTTTCTTAAGTAATTGCCTAATGAATCTAGTCTACTCCAAGGTGTCTATACCAGGTGAAACTCAATAATATATCTAACCATCCTGTTTTTCCCTTCTAAGTATATGTAAAAGTGGGCGTACCGTGGGCCCTGCACTTTGTGTATGTCTTTCTTAATGCTTCGTCGTACACTCCAAATCAATCAATCAATGTTTATGTAAAAATGAGTCAAACCAGAGCCTCCTATATAACAGAGGCGCAATGATCGGACAAAATTTTAACTGAGCTTAATATATATATATATTGTATCATACATTTTTCGATATTCCATAAGAACACATGTAAAATATGGTTTTTTGATTGCCATTTTCGGATAGAAGGTCATTCATAACCTCAATTTTGTTTATATCTATAAACCCAAATCTTTAAATATATCATATATAAATCTCAATCAATTATATCTAGTAATTATATCAATTCTTTAAAAATTAAAATGACATGGATTTCATTTTTATAATAATTTTCTACGTATGTGTATGTGAAGTTTTGGTAGGATATAGTAATAAATGCAAAACCCGTCGAGATATGGTTTTGAAAATAGTATAGAAAAATACCATTCGCATAATATAAAACAAAAGAATGGTTGAAAATAGAAACAAATAATTTCACAATACAAATAAATACAATACAATTGGGCTCTTATTAAAAAATTAAGAGACTAAAAAATACTCAATTAACTATACACATTAAATAGTGTGCGTAATTTTAAGATGAAAATGTTGAATATGGTGGGATGAGTAAATTTAACATTTTGTTTATGGATTTTGATAGAACTAATACACTTAATTGTGTACAAAGGTTTTGTTTAACTGTGTCAACACAAAATTACAATATGGTTTGTAATAAAGAGGGGTTTGAATAAATACAATCAAAACCAACACTATTGTATAATTATACAAGCCATGAACATTAACTAAACCACGAATATTATTAAATAATATAACTACTATTTGTTATATTTTTGTATACATTTATTTTTATTTTTGTACAAATCAATTGAATTTTTAATCATACATAATTTAACTATTATTTTAATTGGATGTATTTGTCGTAAAGCGGTTAATTCAATTGGTTTGTAGTGTTTAATCAATTTTTTTAAAATCTAATTTATATAAATTAAATTAGATAAATTAGGTTTTTAGTCGATTATATGACGTATTTGTCGTTAAGCGGTTAATTCAATTGATTTGTGTAATATTTAATCAAATTTTATAAAGTAATAGTCTAAAAAATCTAATAGTCCAATTTATTACAGACTGCGGCTTGCAAAAATTATATTATTATTTTATAAATTAATTAATTAATATTTTCAAAGTCATTAGTAATTTTCGGGCAAAAACTAACATAATTTATTACAGCATATGGCTTGTAGGAATTATGTTATTATATTAATAATTAATTAATTTATAATTTCAGATTAAAAATTAATTTAATTTATTACAGCCTACGGCTAAGAGCAATTAGTCAATTTCGATCTCAATAATTTAACTAATATCCTGCCTTATCCTTTCAAGTTTATGTAAAACAGGTGGGCCCGGCCATATATCTGAGAGATCCTGCTTAATGCTTGGTCTTACATTCTAAATCAATCAATTAATCAAAAAAATACATAATTTAATTATTACATTAAATATCTGTGAGTTTAAAATTAATTTTACGGCCATTTTAAAGTTTGAAATACATTTCAAAGACTTTTTTTCATACGATATGTATGAAAAGTAGAGTTTTTTTTTGTCCTTCTACTACCTCTATTTTAAGTTCGATTTTTATCATTGCGGCTTTGTTATAAAGGAGACTTTGGTCAAACTCAGATAAATATTCTAATACGACTATATAAATAACTATTCCTTGATGATAATCCAAAATGCAGACTACCTGCAGATACAATTAAAAGTTTTTTTTACTGTTGTTTAAGAACTAGTTAGTGAAGCAGATTGGGTCTTAAAGAAGAAGCAAAAAACGCAAGAAAATGAAAGTGAAGCCTTCTCCAGATTGTGGTAACACAGCAAAACTGCTACCCAAACTGGGACGAACTATTATGTCTCCGTGCAAACTAAAATAATTCAATCTGATTTTGAAATCTATAGAGTTTTGGCTATGAAGCTAAAAGTTTATAGAAATAAGGGGTTTACTTATGGGAATAAAAATGACCATCCGATCAAAGTTAAACCTAACAGGCAAAGGATTAATAATTGATGCTGCTTCAAATATGCTTAAGAGGGAAAAACTAAAAAAACGCAAAATGGTTTAAATCTTTAAAGGGGGATTGCCATTATTTAAACTCACATTTATTAACAAAGAAAAGGTAAAAACATATACAACATATAAAAAGGGCTTAAATGAACCGTTTAAAAAAGCAACTGCATGTCTCATGCATCTTAATTAAAAACATTTTATCAAAATGCATAAAATGTAAAGGACAGTATCCGGCAACTAATAGTGGTTATAAAGCAGCTAAAGTAGTACAAAGGCTATAAGAAACAAAGCGCTACACACAGAAAGCATAGTGTACTGTTGAATAAAACTATTTCAATTCAGAAAAAGGTGAATCCCAAGCAATCACAATAAAAGCATTAAAGCGTAGAAATGCTAAACATTCGGCTTGTGAATCAAGAAAAAAGTTTAAATGTTCTTAATGCAGCGAATGAAATGGGATGTAAATCAAACACTAAGAATGTGGTTATTAGTGTTATAACGTCATACATCCAGCAGGAATAGCATGAGGAGGATCAACAATACTGGCAAAATAAAAAATCAAATACAAAGAGAATAAAAGTTGAAGAAGAAATTAAGCCACTATCAATTTTCAGCAAAATAACAAGAAATAATTTTATATAATGCCTCTTCAATCTAATGCCCTCCACGGTTTAATCTAAATAAACAGAAGCAAATCTCGTTGTTTAAATTATTAGAGTTTTTTTTTAATTGGAGGTGATTTTAACGCTTAAAATATTTCTTTTGGCAAACAAGACTAACAACTCTCAAATAAAACAAGCTATTTATCGCAGGTCGAACATTTACATGTGGTTTTTAATTTGGCAGTATAACAATATGATCCGAAATTGGAAAATAGTCTCCCAATATCATGATTCTAAATTTCTCAGTGCAACAATAATTAAGAGAGAGAGAGAGAGAGAGAGAGAGAGAGCGATTCCAAATTTAACAAACAATAAAACAAATTGGAAAACTTACCAGAAAGTAGGCAGAGGCAATGTCTATCTTCAAAAGTCAATTAAAAATTTGCACAACTGGAAGATCACTTAGACAACTTAACAATAATATACAACAAGCAGCTTGGGACAGTACACTAATAGTAAAAAAGAAACTCGAATTTTAAAATTAAAGGTATTATAATAATGAATGGATTTACAACTATGTACCTTATTGGCCTTACTGGTCGAAAGGTTACTGACTATTCTCCCTGGAACGCATTTTTTCTTATGTTTGAATAGTTTTAAAACGCAAGTTTCTGCAATAAAATGTGACGACGAAACTTGGGCAAGATGTGCCAAGCAATAAGCTGATTTGTTCGCACATGATACCTTTGAACCCATTCTTAACTCTACCAATACAAACTGTAACGAAATCCTATTACATTTCGTTATCAACCCATTTCCATATGTTGTTTTTTTAATAAAGCAATGCCAACATGACCTAGAAGATATCATCTTCATCTGCAACCTTGACTTTATACATAAAATTACATGAATGACAAAAATTCATATAATTTTATGAATAAACATTTTTTTCTACAATTATTGTAATTCAACTACACTCATCTTTCGGTGCATACGAGCAAGTGCAGTTGCTATACAAAAGGCTTGTGTATGACCTATGTTGAAATTTAAAACGTTGCACGCGTAGTTACAATACATAATTGGGCGGGATTTAACATTTTGCTGATGCTACGAAAATTAAATTAGTTGATTGAGAGAATTTCAATTCTTGTTCTAAAAATGTGATTTCCCTCTCTCAAGCAATTAATTAATTTTAGTATTAATGCCGTGACAATTAATTTGGGGAGTTCAGTTCAGTTTTTAGTTTTTTAAGATTTGTAAAGAATTTAAGGTAGAGTTTGTGTTTGTTTGTTGATAAATACGCAGTTTAAGTCAAAACCTAAACTTAACAATTTACCACAGTAATTAGAGGCGAAGGTCATAATTGGGTTCTGCCCTGGGCTCTCTCCGACCCACTTTGGTCCTACAGTTAGTATTGGGTGAATTAATAAATATCACCCAATATTAACTGTAGGACCAAATTTTAAAAATCTTAATGGGGCTTAGTGTACAAATGATACTTTAAGCCACCCCATTCAAAGCAACTACGGGTGATCTATCCGAAGAATAAACAATTGAATTACCATCTTTGGGGTCCGGCATCTCCTTCCCCATTCCAATTTGAGTGCGGTAAACTAGGTTTATACCCATGTACCAATAACCACACGACCAACTCCTCTACCGACTCGAGCTGCAGGAATCGAGGCCACACCATAGTACACTTGTGAGTATGGACAATTCTTTGAAACCAAGTTTGCTTTTCTGATGTTTAAAGGTAAACGGTTTCAAAACTGTAAATAAAAACATAACGCTAGTTACAAAAATCAACAAAATCAATAATTAAAAGCTGAACATCGATTCTGTACCAAAAAACGTGAGTGCAACTAAAATAACCGGAAGATAGAGTATTGGTAAATGTTTACGTATAGGTGCGCCTGCGCATTTGATTATTCGTCATATTTTATATTTCTCACTTGATATTTTGATGGTGAGTTAATCATCGCCATATTGTATTGTATATTTAATTTTAAAACGTTTGTGATTTGTCGTGTGATTTTTAAGAGTATTTTAATTTGAACAGTAATTAATATTTTGTGAATAGCGATTAATATAACTTTATAAGTGTAAACTATTTAGTGTAAAACGTTTAAGTGTGATTTTTAATAGTATTTTATTTTAAATAAAAGTGACAAAGAGATTAATAAACTTTATTGATTTAAATAAGTGTGAGCTCTTATTATTTAGTGTTCTAATTTATTTAATATTTATAATGTCTATTAACACCCAGGAATAAACAATACGAGAAATGTCATATTCGTATTTTGTTATTTACAAAATAAGTTTTAGATTACATTTTGATAACATTTACCGTCATATATTTAGTTGCAAATGTATACTAATTAGATATACAATTTATGTAGTTATATCGTAAAAATTATATAACATCAAATAAAGAAAGCTTTAATACAGAATTTCGGTTCTTATCCAAGTACTTCTGTTCTGAACGCACATTTCATTTTCTTCAGAACAGAACTACTTGTATAAGCACTCGAAATTCTGTATTACAGCTTTCATTATTTGATGTTATATCATTTTTACGATATAACTAGATAAATATATGACGGTAAATGTCAACTAAATGTAATTTAATGCTGTGTGCCTCATGCCGAAAATTTTGTCTAAATCGCCGACTTTTCTAAATTGTTCATTAGTTATTCTATTAACCACCAATAAGTTTTAAAACTACACAAACAATAATTGAATACAAACATTCAAAACAAATACATATATTAAAATGGTAATATTTATGTGTATAGCATAGTTGTTAAAATATTTTTTAACCAACTAAAGTTTGAAAAGTCAACAATTGAGAATCGTCAATAGTCAGGCACATCTTGTAGTATTAAAACTAGTGTCATCTATGAATCATTGTTTTAAAATTAAATACAATACAATATGGCGATGATCAACTCACCATCAAAATATCAAGTGAGAAATATAAAATATGACGAATCGCAAGAGTGTACAAAAATAAATGAATCGATTCAATTATTTTTGAACCGCTTCGTCAATTTGAAGGTGCTTACCTCTGAAATACAAAAGTGTGAGTTGTTATATACTATGCCAAATATATTTTTAATACTATCATATATATGTATGTACTCGATATACGTATATGAAAACTCACGTTTTTTATTTTTACGTTTTACGAGAAATTTGGTACAGAATCGACGTTCTGGATTCAATAATAAGTTGAGATCAAAAAACGTTTTTCATATAATCTAGTTAAAGGACAAATAGTTAAAGCACTTACCGAAAAAAGAATATGAAATTTATTCTAAATATGATTATTTCTAACATGATAATGCAGCATTTAAACTTAACTATGTCCCACACCAATGGAAAGTGATAGAAGTGATGTAATGATACCAAAATAACTACCTAACGACAAAAAATAGTATAGGCTAACTTTTTTGCTTTATACAACTTCTAAATTTTATGAAAACTTACAGTTTAATAGGCTCAAATTAATCTAAGAACAAAGACATCTTATTCTTTCCTGATCCTTCTTTTTTACAAAATTTGGTTTAAAAAAAACTATAGTACCAAGGAGTAAAAAATAAATAAAAGCTTATTTGAGAACTTATAAACTTGCAATTGTAAACAATTGTATGAACCCTAGTTTCATTCGTTTTGCTTTTGGAAGTTATATATATATATATATATATATATATATATATATATATATATATATATATATAATATATTATATATATATATATATATATATATATATATATATATATATATATATATATATATATATATTTATATATATATATATATATATATATATATATATATATATATATATATATATACATTTATATATATATATATATATATATATATATATATATATATTTATATATATATATATATATATATATATATATATATATATATATATATACATATATATATATATATATATATATATATATATATACACATATATATATAAATATATATATATATATATATATATATATATATATATATATATATATATATATTTATATATATATATATATATATATATATATATATATATATATATATATATATATATATATATATATATTATATATATTTTATTTTTTTATATTTTTTATTTTAAATAAATTGACTTTATTTATTTTATTTTATTACAATCTGGTCTCTTGGACTAATGAGCAATTTGTTTCTGACTTAATTTACTAAGATAATTATATCTATGACTCTACACATTGACGTTTCACAGTTTCTGGTAAGTTGTTGTTTATACCACATCATTATTGTGGATTTAAATCAGCAAGCCGCTGTTTGCATTAACAATTAAACCAGTTCAAAGGGTTTGGTTCTTTTCAATCTGCGTATAATATTGGTTATAATGTTGGTTAACAGCTGAATTGCCTCTATATTCATATATTGCTGGAGTCTTTCTTCGTGTTTCCTTGCATTTTTTTAAATTTCAATTGAAACGGGGTCCACTTTAAGGTCTCTATGTAGATCACTATTCCTGATGTACCATGGTGCATCGATGTTCCTTAGTACTCTGTTCTGAAACCTTTGAATAATATTGACGTTGCTGTGTTCTGTACAACCCTAGAGTTCAATACCATAAGTCCATATAGTAGCAGCTTATTGTATGATGATAGAGAAGAGTGTCTGCCTATCAGCCAATGCATCTTTCTATATTTTAGTTTTAGTTCTTCATTTTTTTTTTGATGTGGATCTTCCATCTAAGTTTTACTCAGGGTCATGCCTAGATACTTAGCTGTGTTTGCATACGGTATTGATTTATTGAAACAAAGAAAAAAGTAGGTAAAATTGATAGAAACAATTGATTAAAATGTCAATAAAATAAATTCATCAATTTCCAGGAAATTTCATCAAACCAACAAAATCATTTATTAAATTGAGTAAAAATTTGTTAAAAAAACGTAAAAACCCAATTGTTTTAGGCGACCACCAAATACTTCGTTTATTTTAACCATCCCTAAATACAGTTGATGAAAATTTTTATAAATGAAAGAAATCGTCTAGTATTTCATCAATATGAAAAAAACTCTATCATATAGAAAAAAATTTCTATTAAGTTTTTTTGTAAAAATGTGTTTTAATTTTTAATAGTTTCTATCATATTTACAGGAAATATAATTTTTGTTTTTTCAATTTGATAGTTGATTATCAAATATACTTGTTACGGTATAGAAAATATCATCAAATTAACAGATATCTGCTGTTCGTTTGAAATTTTTTTATTAATTTGATGTAATTTAATATTTTTATTATTTGTAGTAAAACAAATTCGCTTTCTAAAATAATATATTATCGTATATTATACTAATCGTACAAGCCGTATCGTACAAAGTGCAGTGTTGTAATGATATATTTCCATATATTTCCTAATCAAGAAAATTAGGCAGTAAAACTTCTAATTTGTGATTAATTGTAAATTTACGCGAAATGGAGGGTTTTAAGTGCCACAGAGATATTTGTCAACAACTGCATTAATAGTTCATTTAAAAATTAACCATTCGCTAAGTGAATTTAGTGAATATCAGTGTTGTGTGTAACCTTGTGTTTTCAGTATTTTGAATGTTTAAAGAATTTTAGAAAACACATTAAAAAACATGAAAACACATTAGGGTTAAACTTAAATACAGAACTGAATTTAAGCGAAATCTACAAAGATAATTGTGCCTGGGTGAAATAGAATTACATTACACAGCTACGTCAAACTATAGACTGCAAGAAATTTCAATGGTAGAGTCAACGGATCTCATTCTATAAAACGGATTCAATATAAAAAGCCTTACGGATATAAGTTGGATTGAGTTTAATTTTCGTGCTATGTATCCAGCATCTGATAAAATTGAAGATGCGTTTTCAAGTTTCATGCCAAAAATTATCAACATATTTGGACATAAAGTAAAAGATAAAAATGCTAAATCTTTGCTGGACACTATTATCAAGCATAAAGAAAGTTTATCTGAGAGTAAGTAATATTATCAAAATCAGTTTAAAACTAAATGAATTTAATTTTCTAATTCTTTTCTGTTTTACAGACAACCACCAGAATAGTAAAAAAAAATAATGGCGAAAATATGTGCTCTTTAGTTTCCATAAAAGTTTCGCAAAAATCGTTTAAGTTGATTGGCAGGACAACACAAGAAGTTGAATAGCTTTAGACATTGGTTTTAAATTATTTTATGTTTTAAATTTAAGTTACCCTAAGAAATCGTTATTAGTTTGGAGTTTTAACCAACAATTTTATTATAAATCGGTTCTAAGAAAAGATGCAGATAAAAACATCCTTTGCTTAGCAACCTAATTTCTGAATTAAACAAATAAACATTTTGTGTTCTGTTTTAAATAATAATTTTATAATTTTAAATTTTAAATTAAATAATAATTTATAATTTTTCAATTTATTTCCATTAACTAAGTTTATTTAAAATTTACATATAAGTCCGATTCTTTCTGTGATTAATTAATTTTTTGTGATAGAATTGAATGCTGTTTTTTATACTTTTTTTTGTTATATTCAAGAATTATTTAGATTTAAATGTCATCAATGTTATCAAACTTATTTTGCAGCTTTATTTATATTTTTATTTCAGAATAGGTCTATTTTTAAGTTTGAAACTTATACTAATGTATAAATATTGAAATTATTAATTAAATTATTATACGAGTATGTATGTAATATAAATTAATATTTATATTAATTTATTATTTTAATGTTTATATTAAATTTTTTTATTTTTATTTTTTTTTGATATGTTATATTAAATATTTATGATTAAAATTACATTTTATTTTACATAAGAATAATAAATTGGGAATTTCATAGTATAAACTTATTGTTGTTTTTTTTATATACTACTAAAATTTATTCTATGAAAACTGGAACCGATACAACCGAAAAATTAATTTATTATTTTGAATAAATTTTATCAATTTGAGAATCTATTTTTACTAATTTTAATAAAATTATTTTATCAGATTTATAAAATTATGTAAATTTGATAACCATTAGTAGTAAATTTGGTAAAAATTTCGTTCGGATGAATACTGTCATTTTGAAGAAATTTTATTAAATTTTACTTATATTGATAAAAAAATTTATTGGCGCTATATAGATGGTTGTTTTATCAATATGATCACCAATTTCCTCATTTTCACTACTTTTTTTTAGAGTGTAAATATCGTGGAGCAGACATTTTTCTCTTCAAGTGCTTTCTCAATTACATTGATTACACTGTTGTATTGTTGAGTGTTGACGACGAAATCCGAACTGATGATTTGGGATTAAGTTATTCCTTTCGATTATCGGATTTAATATTTTAATCAGTATTTTCTCAAAGAGTTTAGACATAACTGGCAACAACGAAATTGGTCTATAAGATGAAGTTTCGTATGGTGGTTTTTCAGGTTTTGATATTTTTATAACTTCTGCAATTTTCCACAAACTGGGCACAAATTTGATTCTTAATGCTGCATTGATAAGATTAATAAGCTTAACTAGGGCCTTCCTTGGTAATACTTTTAAAATTTCTGTAGTAATAAGATCATAACCAGGAGCTTTTTTCGAATTTATATTGAATTTTATCTCATGCATGACTTCTTTTGCTGAAGTCAATAGAATTTCTTAACTTTCTTTTTCAGATTCCACCGTTATTATTTGAAATTCTAAAGTTTGATCATCATGTGGTTGGAATATTTTTTCGAGGTGCTCCGCAAAACATTGAACTTTATCTTCATTATTTCGAGCCCATTTCCCCCCTTCTATTCTTATTGGAGGGTTCTGCATTGTTGGTCATTTAATGTTTTTTGGTTGCTTTCCAATGTGAATAATCAGTCCTGCTATCATTAGTTAGTTTTTTTAGACTGTTACTGATTGACCCATCTTTTACTTTTTGGATTTCCCTTCTTAACTGATGAGTTAAATTGTTTATTTTAGTTATATATATATATATATATATATATATATATATATATATATATATATATATATATATATATATATATTCTCATATATATTTATATGTAATCATATATATATATTTATATATATATATATATATATATATATATATATATATATATATATATATATATATATATATATATATATGTATATATATATATATATATATATATATATATATATATATATATACATATATATATATATATATATATATATATATATATATATATATATATATATATAAATATTTATATATATATATATATATATATATATATATATATATATATATATATATATATATATATTATAAATTATATATATATATATATATATATATATATATATATATATATATATATATATATATATATATATATATATATATATATATATATATATATATATATATATATTATCTCTAAGACCAATCAATGAGTACATGATCAATATTTTGTTCAGAAATAAACGTAAAACAAAATAATAATTTTTAAAATGTCAATTGAAAAATTAAAACAAAAAAAAATATAAAATACAAGTTTCAGTTGTTTTTCATTAATCGATCGATCAATTGATCTTCAATTTTCTATAAGAGTTGTCAATATATAGAAACAAAAACGATTTATATTTTTTCTAAAGTCAACTCAAGTCATTGTCATATTTTATTTAATACGTTTTATTTATATTTTTTATTTTATTTTAGGACTGTCGTCAATGATCTTATTTTTTATGTTTTCTTATATTTTCGTTGTTGTTTTATTTGTTTTTATTTTATTTTTTATGGATGCCTTGTAGTAATATCATTTTTGAAATAACACAGCATCTCTCTTACATGTTGATCTCTTCGTATGAAGAAGTCAGTATGGTTTCATCAAAACAATATGACTTGTCTTTAAAAGAAAAAAAAATTTGCTATCATTCTTCGATCGTTTTATCGCGTTTCTTTCTTGTTTGTTTTTGTTTTCTTACAGGATGATGATCGTCATCAACATTTACATTTAGCATTTATAATATACATACACATAATATGATGATGGAAAGAAGATCGATTTGTTGTTTTATAGATTTTTTTATTATTATTATATTGTTGTAATGTTGTTGGCGCCATCATTTCTTGATCTTGCAAGTCATATTCGTATATAGTGAAGTTTATTTTTTATTATCTTTTGCTGATTGTTATTTTATGTTTTTGAAAAACTTGGTGCTCGATGATCATGCTCACCATTTTATTGTATTTCTTCTGTATTTTTTGTTATGAATTTCTTAACAAATACATAATTTCGTTTGTTGTCATCTTATTATAATTCCCACGAAGATTATCAGGGGGGAAAAGTACTTAATGTGTAACGTACATAGCTATACATATATAATTTTAAATTATAACAAGAATATTTTTTTTTAAGACTTCTGTCAACTTTTTTTTGTCTTATCATCAATCGTTTTGTGTCATAAAATCTTGATCACGCCTATTAGAATATATATATATATATATATATATATATATATATATATATATATATATATATATATATATATATATATATATATATATATATATATATATATATATATATATATATATATATATTAAAAAAAACTATAACAACAAAAAAGATTATATTTCATCTTAAAGCATGATCGATTCTATATCATTTCTATATATACTGAAGTTAGCTCTTGTTCGATGATTGATGGAATATACATTTTTGCTTATTTCATCTCGTGTATACATAAATACATAAGGATGATAATAATATGATAAGAATCACCTGTGGTCAAAATCGAAAGATTTTATACAGATTCCATAAAATTCCAGGTCCACACACATAATGAATGGAAATACCATTCAAGGTTGATCTCATTCATATAAATATAAAATTAAGAATAAAAAATTTCTAAATGACATGATTCTGAGTACGAGATAAAATAAAAAATTGATCTGCTTATTTAAGGTGTGCCACGACAACGACAACGACTACAACCAAACCAAACCAACAAAAAAATGCATATCAGCTGTTTGTTTTATAATCAATAATTGATCAATTTAAAAATCAAATTTTGGAACAATTTCATGACTGTAGTTTTTGTAAATTATTGTTGTTGTTGCTATAAGATCGATAAATATCTTAAATATTTGTTTGTGTATTGGGGTGCTTTATTTACTTAGCCTTTGTATAATTCGATTTGTTTGTGTATTGGGGTGCTTTATTTACCCAGTCTTCGTATAATTCGATTTCCGTTTATGCCGTTTAAGTCATTGTCGTTATTCCAAACTGAAAAAACATTTTTACACGAAAATAATGATCCCGCTGTTCAACTATCAATTGGCTTTAGTTAAACAAAATTATAATACTGGATGAGTAAATCGGAAGTCTTTAGGGCTTGCTGTATGGTGATGAGTTTTCATTTGTGAAGAAAAGTAAAAGTAATCATATATCAGTAAAGTATCTGTCCCATAGTCGATGGACAAAAACGAGTCAGATGGTAAATATATCTTCTATCCATTCTAGAACCGAAGTATAACCGGAAAATATCTTAGCCTTATGAATCTTCAAATCCAGTCTAACAGGGAAGATACATTTTAACAAGGTTATTTTAATTGCAATACATTTTAACAAGGTTAAAAGGTTATCGGAGATTAATATTATTACTAAAACACTAGCGTTCGCCTTGAAAATGATTCAGCCTATTAACTTTACACTTCAACAGTGTGTCATAGCTAGCTTTTGTTGATCAAGTGTTAACTTTCAGCCAGTAAAAAAAAAGAATAGAGACAGAACTCGCACTAAATTCACAGTACTTAAACTAACTGCAGCATTTTTATAACATTTACATTATTCATATTCTGGAATGGTGTCTCGACTAACGATTGAAACAGACGTGTGTTTTTTCGCTTCCAAAAATAAATTATTAAAATAGTTGTAGTGTAATTTAAAAGGTATAGAGTGTTTAAAAGTGTAGAATAATAGTTTATAGTTTATATTGAATTTAAAGTGCAGTGATGGTAATAGAAAGAGTGAAATTTCGTGAAAGTGGAATGGTTAATTAAAAAATGAAATAAATAAAAAGTAGTCAAAAAACACAATGTGGTAGCAAGGATGTAAACCATAATTAATTTTTTTTGTGTAAATATTGTTTTTTGGTACTAACATGCATTGGGAAAATAACAGAAGAAAAATGTGTTTTTTATTTAATCATTTATATTAATTAAACTAGATTAATTTATATTAATTATTTATATAGATTCATTTATATATGGTTATATATATGTAGAGTGTTGGTGAATTGATGTGGTTTGGTTTTTGTTCCAATATGATATCGGTTTAGAAAATTCGATATTTCGGTATTGAAAAGGTTTTTATCTTCTTCACTTTCATGTGGTAAGCTGAAATCATGTACATTATCGAAATCACCAATTTCGACATACTCATTTTTAACTCAATTATATTATCGTATTTAAAAAAAAATAGCAAACCATAAGTGTATTGAGTTGGTAAATTTTTTTCAATTTACAACAACAATTGCATAGGAAAAAGTTTTTTTCCAAAGCAATACACATATACAAAATATACATGTACGCGTAAAACAAAACCATAATGAAATGTCAAAATTTCGCATTCATTTATTGTACGGTGCAGATAAATCGACGTGAAAATATTGGAGACTTCATAGTAGTGTCATCAATTATACAATTCGACAAACTATATTTTCCATGATTTTTTCACATGGAGCTGCGTACCGGTGAGCAAAATTGTCTGCGAAAATTTTTCATCTCGCTCTTAGCTAGCTAACTTTACGTCAAATGGTATGGAAAATTTGTCTTAGCTCGAGCTGCGTACTGACCGTAAGTTGATAGTTTTATTGATATTAGATTACAGAAAGCGAAGAACGGTTTTTACTGTTTTGCTTATTATATTCAAGTTTTTAGGATTTTTCCTGATGCTTTTGGAAGGTGGTAGTTAGGGATGGGCTGAGGTTGTGCCCTATTATGTTATGCAATAGTTGGGGTGTCGGTGACGGGGTTGTTCTATCCGTGTACATGCATAGTGTGTGGATGGGCGGACATGTGCTCGTATACATGTGCATAGGTATTCTGGTATGTCTGTGTCTATGATGCCTGTGCGGGCGTCTGCATACGTATGGTTGTATTCGAGAGGTACATTTCTCTTCGTTACCGATTGTTTTATGTGCTGTGTTTTGTTTTTCAGTATAATCCAATCCAATTTTAGAACTGTGTGTGTATTAATGTTGCGTATGGGAATCTCACTGGCTTAACTAACTGTTTTTTTTTCTTTTCGTTTAATGTGTAATTTTTTTAAATTATTTTTCACTTATATGTGTTTGTTTTTGTACGCAATAACAGAAAAATTTATATCATCAATTCTGTACTTTCTTTTCGAATTATGACATTAAGTGTGTATGTGGTTATCGTACTACATTATGCTGCCAACGGTATTATTTACTTTTAGATATTTTTATTCCCCGAAATCACAAAATAAGAAAAAAAATTCACTGCGCTCACAACTTTTCTTTGTTTTAGATTACTTCTTAAAATCACAATACATTATCATTCATTAACAAAATTAAAAAAAAAATTATTTAAATTAAAATAATAACTTATTATTTACTAAAAAATTAATGGCTGCTTGCTAACAAGTTGTGTCTTTTCATCCAAATTTCTGCTCAAACTCTCCCGAATTACACAAAAACACGCTTTATATAAACCTACTCATTACCCGTTACTTATTTTGTAAACAAACAATGTAGGGGCAATGAGCAGGTATACAACATAAAAAAAATAAATTTTAAAATAATTAAAACAAAAAATATTCGGGAGTGGACACATAAATAAATTTGACACAGGGGAACGAGCACAACAAGTCGCTCGTTACAATATTATTATATTATTATATTGTTATATTATTATATTATTATATTATTATATTATTATATTATTATATTATTATATTATTATATTATTATATTATTATATTATTATATTATTATATTATTATATTATTATATTATTATATTATTATATTATTATATTATTATATTATTATATTATTATATTATTATATTATTATATTATTATATTATTATATTATTATATTATTATATTATTATATTATTATATTATTATATTATTATATTATTATATTATTATATTATTATATTATTATATTATTATATTATTATATTATTATATTATTATATTATTATATTATTATATTATTATATTATTATATTATTATATTATTATATTATTATATTATTATATTATTATATTATTATATTATTATATTATTATATTATTATATTATTATATTATTATATTATTATATTATTATATTATTATATTATTATATTATTATATTATTATATTATTATATTATTATATTATTATATTATTATATTATTATATTATTATATTATTATATTATTATATTATTATATTATTATATTATTATATTATTATATTATTATATTATTATATTATTATATTATTATATTATTATATTATTATATTATTATATTATTATATTATTATATTATTATATTATTATATTATTATATTATTATATTATTATATTATTATATTATTATATTATTATATTATTATATTATTATATTATTATATTATTATATTATTATATTATTATATTATTATATTATTATATTATTATATTATTATATTATTATATTATTATATTATTATATTATTATATTATTATATTATTATATTATTATATTATTATATTATTATATTATTATATTATTATATTATTATATTATTATATTATTATATTATTATATTATTATATTATTATATTATTATATTATTATATTATTATATTATTATATTATTATATTATTATATTATTATATTATTATATTATTATATTATTATATTATTATATTATTATATTATTATATTATTATATTATTATATTATTATATTATTATATTATTATATTATTATATTATTATATTATTATATTATTATATTATTATATTATTATATTATTATATTATTATATTATTATATTATTATATTATTATATTATTATATTATTATATTATTATATTATTATATTATTATATTATTATATTATTATATTATTATATTATTATATTATTATATTATTATATTATTATATTATTATATTATTATATTATTATATTATTATATTATTATATTATTATATTATTATATTATTATATTATTATATTATTATATTATTATATTATTATATTATTATATTATTATATTATTATATTATTATATTATTATATTATTATATTATTATATTATTATATTATTATATTATTATATTATTATATTATTATATTATTATATTATTATATTATTATATTATTATATTATTATATTATTATATTATTATATTATTATATTATTATATTATTATATTATTATATTATTATATTATTATATTATTATATTATTATATTATTATATTATTATATTATTATATTATTATATTATTATATTATTATATTATTATATTATTATATTATTATATTATTATATTATTATATTATTATATTATTATATTATTATATTATTATATTATTATATTATTATATTATTATATTATTATATTATTATATTATTATATTATTATATTATTATATTATTATATTATTATATTATTATATTATTATATTATTATATTATTATATTATTATATTATTATATTATTATATTATTATATTATTATATTATTATATTATTATATTATTATATTATTATATTATTATATTATTATATTATTATATTATTATATTATTATATTATTATATTATTATATTATTATATTATTATATTATTATATTATTATATTATTATATTATTATATTATTATATTATTATATTATTATATTATTATATTATTATATTATTATATTATTATATTATTATATTATTATATTATTATATTATTATATTATTATATTATTATATTATTATATTATTATATTATTATATTATTATATTATTATATTATTATATTATTATATTATTATATTATTATATTATTATATTATTATATTATTATATTATTATATTATTATATTATTATATTATTATATTATTATATTATTATATTATTATATTATTATATTATTATATTATTATATTATTATATTATTATATTATTATATTATTATATTATTATATTATTATATTATTATATTATTATATTATTATATTATTATATTATTATATTATTATATTATTATATTATTATATTATTATATTATTATATTATTATATTATTATATTATTATATTATTATATTATTATATTATTATATTATTATATTATTATATTATTATATTATTATATTATTATATTATTATATTATTATATTATTATATTATTATATTATTATATTATTATATTATTATATTATTATATTATTATATTATTATATTATTATATTATTATATTATTATATTATTATATTATTATATTATTATATTATTATATTATTATATTATTATATTATTATATTATTATATTATTATATTATTATATTATTATATTATTATATTATTATATTATTATATTATTATATTATTATATTATTATATTATTATATTATTATATTATTATATTATTATATTATTATATTATTATATTATTATATTATTATATTATTATATTATTATATTATTATATTATTATATTATTATATTATTATATTATTATATTATTATATTATTATATTATTATATTATTATATTATTATATTATTATATTATTATATTATTATATTATTATATTATTATATTATTATATTATTATATTATTATATTATTATATTATTATATTATTATATTATTATATTATTATATTATTATATTATTATATTATTATATTATTATATTATTATATTATTATATTATTATATTATTATATTATTATATTATTATATTATTATATTATTATATTATTATATTATTATATTATTATATTATTATATTATTATATTATTATATTATTATATTATTATATTATTATATTATTATATTATTATATTATTATATTATTATATTATTATATTATTATATTATTATATTATTATATTATTATATTATTATATTATTATATTATTATATTATTATATTATTATATTATTATATTATTATATTATTATATTATTATATTATTATATTATTATATTATTATATTATTATATTATTATATTATTATATTATTATATTATTATATTATTATATTATTATATTATTATATTATTATATTATTATATTATTATATTATTATATTATTATATTATTATATTATTATATTATTATATTATTATATTATTATATTATTATATTATTATATTATTATATTATTATATTATTATATTATTATATTATTATATTATTATATTATTATATTATTATATTATTATATTATTATATTATTATATTATTATATTATTATATTATTATATTATTATATTATTATATTATTATATTATTATATTATTATATTATTATATTATTATATTATTATATTATTATATTATTATATTATTATATTATTATATTATTATATTATTATATTATTATATTATTATATTATTATATTATTATATTATTATATTATTATATTATTATATTATTATATTATTATATTATTATATTATTATATTATTATATTATTATATTATTATATTATTATATTATTATATTATTATATTATTATATTATTATATTATTATATTATTATATTATTATATTATTATATTATTATATTATTATATTATTATATTATTATATTATTATATTATTATATTATTATATTATTATATTATTATATTATTATATTATTATATTATTATATTATTATATTATTATATTATTATATTATTATATTATTATATTATTATATTATTATATTATTATATTATTATATTATTATATTATTATATTATTATATTATTATATTATTATATTATTATATTATTATATTATTATATTATTATATTATTATATTATTATATTATTATATTATTATATTATTATATTATTATATTATTATATTATTATATTATTATATTATTATATTATTATATTATTATATTATTATATTATTATATTATTATATTATTATATTATTATATTATTATATTATTATATTATTATATTATTATATTATTATATTATTATATTATTATATTATTATATTATTATATTATTATATTATTATATTATTATATTATTATATTATTATATTATTATATTATTATATTATTATATTATTATATTATTATATTATTATATTATTATATTATTATATTATTATATTATTATATTATTATATTATTATATTATTATATTATTATATTATTATATTATTATATTATTATATTATTATATTATTATATTATTATATTATTATATTATTATATTATTATATTATTATATTATTATATTATTATATTATTATATTATTATATTATTATATTATTATATTATTATATTATTATATTATTATATTATTATATTATTATATTATTATATTATTATATTATTATATTATTATATTATTATATTATTATATTATTATATTATTATATTATTATATTATTATATTATTATATTATTATATTATTATATTATTATATTATTATATTATTATATTATTATATTATTATATTATTATATTATTATATTATTATATTATTATATTATTATATTATTATATTATTATATTATTATATTATTATATTATTATATTATTATATTATTATATTATTATATTATTATATTATTATATTATTATATTATTATATTATTATATTATTATATTATTATATTATTATATTATTATATTATTATATTATTATATTATTATATTATTATATTATTATATTATTATATTATTATATTATTATATTATTATATTATTATATTATTATATTATTATATTATTATATTATTATATTATTATATTATTATATTATTATATTATTATATTATTATATTATTATATTATTATATTATTATATTATTATATTATTATATTATTATATTATTATATTATTATATTATTATATTATTATATTATTATATTATTATATTATTATATTATTATATTATTATATTATTATATTATTATATTATTATATTATTATATTATTATATTATTATATTATTATATTATTATATTATTATATTATTATATTATTATATTATTATATTATTATATTATTATATTATTATATTATTATATTATTATATTATTATATTATTATATTATTATATTATTATATTATTATATTATTATATTATTATATTATTATATTATTATATTATTATATTATTATATTATTATATTATTATATTATTATATTATTATATTATTATATTATTATATTATTATATTATTATATTATTATATTATTATATTATTATATTATTATATTATTATATTATTATATTATTATATTATTATATTATTATATTATTATATTATTATATTATTATATTATTATATTATTATATTATTATATTATTATATTATTATATTATTATATTATTATATTATTATATTATTATATTATTATATTATTATATTATTATATTATTATATTATTATATTATTATATTATTATATTATTATATTATTATATTATTATATTATTATATTATTATATTATTATATTATTATATTATTATATTATTATATTATTATATTATTATATTATTATATTATTATATTATTATATTATTATATTATTATATTATTATATTATTATATTATTATATTATTATATTATTATATTATTATATTATTATATTATTATATTATTATATTATTATATTATTATATTATTATATTATTATATTATTATATTATTATATTATTATATTATTATATTATTATATTATTATATTATTATATTATTATATTATTATATTATTATATTATTATATTATTATATTATTATATTATTATATTATTATATTATTATATTATTATATTATTATATTATTATATTATTATATTATTATATTATTATATTATTATATTATTATATTATTATATTATTATATTATTATATTATTATATTATTATATTATTATATTATTATATTATTATATTATTATATTATTATATTATTATATTATTATATTATTATATTATTATATTATTATATTATTATATTATTATATTATTATATTATTATATTATTATATTATTATATTATTATATTATTATATTATTATATTATTATATTATTATATTATTATATTATTATATTATTATATTATTATATTATTATATTATTATATTATTATATTATTATATTATTATATTATTATATTATTATATTATTATATTATTATATTATTATATTATTATATTATTATATTATTATATTATTATATTATTATATTATTATATTATTATATTATTATATTATTATATTATTATATTATTATATTATTATATTATTATATTATTATATTATTATATTATTATATTATTATATTATTATATTATTATATTATTATATTATTATATTATTATATTATTATATTATTATATTATTATATTATTATATTATTATATTATTATATTATTATATTATTATATTATTATATTATTATATTATTATATTATTATATTATTATATTATTATATTATTATATTATTATATTATTATATTATTATATTATTATATTATTATATTATTATATTATTATATTATTATATTATTATATTATTATATTATTATATTATTATATTATTATATTATTATATTATTATATTATTATATTATTATATTATTATATTATTATATTATTATATTATTATATTATTATATTATTATATTATTATATTATTATATTATTATATTATTATATTATTATATTATTATATTATTATATTATTATATTATTATATTATTATATTATTATATTATTATATTATTATATTATTATATTATTATATTATTATATTATTATATTATTATATTATTATATTATTATATTATTATATTATTATATTATTATATTATTATATTATTATATTATTATATTATTATATTATTATATTATTATATTATTATATTATTATATTATTATATTATTATATTATTATATTATTATATTATTATATTATTATATTATTATATTATTATATTATTATATTATTATATTATTATATTATTATATTATTATATTATTATATTATTATATTATTATATTATTATATTATTATATTATTATATTATTATATTATTATATTATTATATTATTATATTATTATATTATTATATTATTATATTATTATATTATTATATTATTATATTATTATATTATTATATTATTATATTATTATATTATTATATTATTATATTATTATATTATTATATTATTATATTATTATATTATTATATTATTATATTATTATATTATTATATTATTATATTATTATATTATTATATTATTATATTATTATATTATTATATTATTATATTATTATATTATTATATTATTATATTATTATATTATTATATTATTATATTATTATATTATTATATTATTATATTATTATATTATTATATTATTATATTATTATATTATTATATTATTATATTATTATATTATTATATTATTATATTATTATATTATTATATTATTATATTATTATATTATTATATTATTATATTATTATATTATTATATTATTATATTATTATATTATTATATTATTATATTATTATATTATTATATTATTATATTATTATATTATTATATTATTATATTATTATATTATTATATTATTATATTATTATATTATTATATTATTATATTATTATATTATTATATTATTATATTATTATATTATTATATTATTATATTATTATATTATTATATTATTATATTATTATATTATTATATTATTATATTATTATATTATTATATTATTATATTATTATATTATTATATTATTATATTATTATATTATTATATTATTATATTATTATATTATTATATTATTATATTATTATATTATTATATTATTATATTATTATATTATTATATTATTATATTATTATATTATTATATTATTATATTATTATATTATTATATTATTATATTATTATATTATTATATTATTATATTATTATATTATTATATTATTATATTATTATATTATTATATTATTATATTATTATATTATTATATTATTATATTATTATATTATTATATTATTATATTATTATATTATTATATTATTATATTATTATATTATTATATTATTATATTATTATATTATTATATTATTATATTATTATATTATTATATTATTATATTATTATATTATTATATTATTATATTATTATATTATTATATTATTATATTATTATATTATTATATTATTATATTATTATATTATTATATTATTATATTATTATATTATTATATTATTATATTATTATATTATTATATTATTATATTATTATATTATTATATTATTATATTATTATATTATTATATTATTATATTATTATATTATTATATTATTATATTATTATATTATTATATTATTATATTATTATATTATTATATTATTATATTATTATATTATTATATTATTATATTATTATATTATTATATTATTATATTATTATATTATTATATTATTATATTATTATATTATTATATTATTATATTATTATATTATTATATTATTATATTATTATATTATTATATTATTATATTATTATATTATTATATTATTATATTATTATATTATTATATTATTATATTATTATATTATTATATTATTATATTATTATATTATTATATTATTATATTATTATATTATTATATTATTATATTATTATATTATTATATTATTATATTATTATATTATTATATTATTATATTATTATATTATTATATTATTATATTATTATATTATTATATTATTATATTATTATATTATTATTATTATATTATTATATTATTATATTATTATATTATTATATTATTATATTATTATATTATTATATTATTATATTATTATATTATTATATTATTATATTATTATATTATTATATTATTATATTATTATATTATTATATTATTATATTATTATATTATTATATTATTATATTATTATATTATTATATTATTATATTATTATATTATTATATTATTATATTATTATATTATTATATTATTATATTATTATATTATTATATTATTATATTATTATATTATTATATTATTATATTATTATATTATTATATTATTATATTATTATATTATTATATTATTATATTATTATATTATTATATTATTATATTATTATATTATTATATTATTATATTATTATATTATTATATTATTATATTATTATATTATTATATTATTATATTATTATATTATTATATTATTATATTATTATATTATTATATTATTATATTATTATATTATTATATTATTATATTATTATATTATTATATTATTATATTATTATATTATTATATTATTATATTATTATATTATTATATTATTATATTATTATATTATTATATTATTATATTATTATATTATTATATTATTATATTATTATATTATTATATTATTATATTATTATATTATTATATTATTATATTATTATATTATTATATTATTATATTATTATATTATTATATTATTATATTATTATATTATTATATTATTATATTATTATATTATTATATTATTATATTATTATATTATTATATTATTATATTATTATATTATTATATTATTATATTATTATATTATTATATTATTATATTATTATATTATTATATTATTATATTATTATATTATTATATTATTATATTATTATATTATTATATTATTATATTATTATATTATTATATTATTATATTATTATATTATTATATTATTATATTATTATATTATTATATTATTATATTATTATATTATTATATTATTATATTATTATATTATTATATTATTATATTATTATATTATTATATTATTATATTATTATATTATTATATTATTATATTATTATATTATTATATTATTATATTATTATATTATTATATTATTATATTATTATATTATTATATTATTATATTATTATATTATTATATTATTATATTATTATATTATTATATTATTATATTATTATATTATTATATTATTATATTATTATATTATTATATTATTATATTATTATATTATTATATTATTATATTATTATATTATTATATTATTATATTATTATATTATTATATTATTATATTATTATATTATTATATTATTATATTATTATATTATTATATTATTATATTATTATATTATTATATTATTATATTATTATATTATTATATTATTATATTATTATATTATTATATTATTATATTATTATATTATTATATTATTATATTATTATATTATTATATTATTATATTATTATATTATTATATTATTATATTATTATATTATTATATTATTATATTATTATATTATTATATTATTATATTATTATATTATTATATTATTATATTATTATATTATTATATTATTATATTATTATATTATTATATTATTATATTATTATATTATTATATTATTATATTATTATATTATTATATTATTATATTATTATATTATTATATTATTATATTATTATATTATTATATTATTATATTATTATATTATTATATTATTATATTATTATATTATTATATTATTATATTATTATATTATTATATTATTATATTATTATATTATTATATTATTATATTATTATATTATTATATTATTATATTATTATATTATTATATTATTCAGTTGTTTAGACGTAGAATTTATGAAGCTTGCGGTTGAAATTCCCAGAGGGGCTTTGGACTTGAGTTTTGTTGAACGTGGCACCGCAATCGTCAAGCGTGTCGTACTGCGCAAATGAAAGCGGATCGCGGTGGACGTCTTACGTGGGACAAATTTACATGGTGGCGATTATATGGGTTTATATGGGTGTTTATTTTGGGTCATGGGGCTATATTGTTGTATTGCGTATAGTATTATATTATTGTACTGTTATATTATTAAAGATTTACATTGTAATATTTATATATTTGCTATTACATCTTATATATTTCTATATTTATAAATTTATATAAGGTAGGAATTATGTTATTGTATATTTATATTATTATATTAAGAATTATTAATTTGTAATTTCAGGTTAAAAATTAATTCAATTTATTACTGCCTAAGGCTAAGAGCAATTTGTTTATTAATAGATTCTATTTTTAGGGAACCTTTGCAGATAACAGATGAATGGTGACTCATTGGAGTTGTTGACTAGAGAACCCAGAATGCAGAACAGTTCTGTAAAATTATGATTGTCTTCGGCTTACAGTAGTAATATTGGCTACCGGGAAACCAGACCAATTTGGTCATTACTGACATACCTTTCCTTATCCTATCCCAACAAAAATTTACTAACTATTAACCGCCATGGTGTAATCAAGTTGATCGCAATAATTTAACAAATACCCTGCCTTATCCTCCCAAGTACATGTAAAAACGGGTGTACGGTAGGCCCGGCCAAATATAAGGGAGATCCTGCTTAATGCTTGGTCGTACATTTTAAATCAATCAATCAATTTACAGCATTATTCATATTCCAATTGGAGTGTGACCCATCGTTCTCCAATAAGACTAAAATTAGTAGCGTTGAGTAATTACATGTCTGTACAGGTCTTCCTGAGCGTATTAGCGTTAATGGACTCTTGGAAGTCTTGATTGATAGTTAACTTATGTTCTGTTTTGGATTCAGTTGGCAATATGCACAATTTGGGACCGTTACACAATAAACAATCTAGTAAAACACTTTGGTTCAAAATTAGATTAACCTATTTGTAACAACTTAAAACCTTACTCCCACAAAAAAACTTAAAATGGTAATATATGTGATATCAATGATGCACTTTACCACCCAGTTTAATATTAAGTATGATAGAAAATCTCCTTATATTGTTACGGACGGTTATGCTAAATGGTTCTTGTCCACAAGAAATATCAAAATAAACAGCGAACTTTTAAAACGGCATTATCGCAGTTAAAATTGAGTAAATTTTTAAAAAGAAATTAGGAGCAAAGAAATTAAGGGGAAGTGAGAACGAGCATCAATCGTCTAAACCCCACGAATGCAATGTTCAATTAGAAGAAACTTGGTTGCGGAAACAAAGAAAACTATACACGTTGGCTTAGTCCAACTAATCAAGAAGCGTCCAAACATAGTTAGTGATTTAATTTGGCAAGTTCTAGGAATCTCCTCCTAGGTAGTCGAGGCCCATTCAAAAAAAGTAAAGGCCTCAGAAATTTGCTTCGAGTTAACCTTATATCTGGGGCAGCTCACTGCCCGTGCTAAATAAGTATCAGATGGAAGGCACAACAGTAAAGCTCGTACGTCCGAGAAATTCGAAATTTAGCCGTTCAAATGCAGATAAACTACGTTTTGAATATGTAAAGATAGAAACAATATTTATGGTACAGTCATGAGTTTGGTCTGGTTGATAAAATCCTAAAATGGGGTAGAAAGTTTTAAGAACTTAAAATAGGGTAAGAAAGTTTTAAGTCTCTCTCTCCGTTTCTCTCTTGTTCGCAAAAAGAGACTTTCCTACGCATACTGACGAAGGTGGCATTCACCAACAATACTAAACATTTGGTTAGTGAGAAAGCGGAGAAAAGCATAAGAAACGTTGTACACGTCTAATCCAGATTTTGCTAAACAAAGATATATTTGACGCCTCAGACTGCTCTCGGCTCAAAGACGAACGCATTATAAAAAGTTCCAGTAATGTATTATATCTGGATCTACCTTTAGTATCAGAAAGAAAACTGGAGAAAGAGGTAAAAGTGAAAGCAAAATGATAGAAAGTAGCACCAACAGAACGGAAAAGGATTCAAAAAATACTACTTCAAACGGAACCACTTTGGATTCAAAATAAGCAGCTAAGGAAAGAGAAGATGTTAAGAAGCAGATATTGAAGCCTTGACAAAGGAAGCCATTGTAGAAATGAAAGACTTTGCTAAAATGGTTGCACACCTCGAGGTACTTCAGTCTAGAAATCGACTAGACTAGGATCTAGATTCACTATAAGGAGAGAAACACAAGATATTTCAAAGGGTTTGTCTTTCAATCAAAATAGTAGTTAAGATCATATCAAAAGGGAAAATAAGGAATAGTTGATTAACTTAATTCGGGAAATAAATGAGCGGGGAAGTTTCTAGATACAAACAAAAACGATTCAGAGGTCCAATTGGTTGTGTAAATGCGCTTAGCTCGGCAAAGTGGAGCTACATATTAGACCCTAAACGCGTAATTACATATTAAGCTGGTGACTCATTACACCAGTTCGGACACAAAAAAGATTATCACATAAGCGAGGAGTACCACAATGGTAGGTAATACTGTAATAGATCTTATTTAGTGGTGTATGGTGCAATTTTTAATCTATACCGATACTAGGAAAAGCCAACTTAGATAACAGATTATCCATCTTAGTAGATTACTGTTGCGTAGTTTGGTTCATCTATATAAATATATGGCGTATACCGATATGACCATAGTGCTGTAGAGAGTTGCACATATAAGCCATTTGTGACATCCTTTTAATTGCCTAATGCTTCGGTGAAGGAGTACTCAAATAGATCATATAGAGATCGATTTCTACCTGAGTCAGTTCCTTGACAGGCCACCATAAGCTCAAAGACGATGATTTTCTATACTGCCCAGTGTGTGAGGGTTAACCTAACCTACTTAGGTCTATGGGAGTTAACTAAAAATGGCAGTATGTTTGAGTCAAAGAAACGTGAAAGATGGTGTGTGATATGACTGCAACAATCATGAAAAGTTACGACACCAGGTCATACTTAAAACCATCACTAGTCTATTTACTAGTTCCATCAGTAGTATCGTTGATTTCCTTTAGATTATTGGTTTTATCATCCCCGTGTATTGTGTCTAGAATTACGGTTGTATTTAATGACCATTTGCAGAAAATAAAACCATGTTTCTAAATTACTAAAGATGGTACTGTTTAATTTTCTTCAGTGCTTTTCTTAATTGCTCTGGTTGCTAAAAATAGTGCCTATGCTATAATCCATAGTTACAGTTAAGAGCCGATAGTGATGAATTAGATATGTTGCCGATGTACGCCATACTGCTTTTTGATATTCTGTATCAGCCTTTCATATCTGCACCTGGCTAGAACATTTGCTCTACACCTTCTAGAAAAAGATGGTGTGTTCTCAGAACATCAATACTATTGCGTATAGTGTTCAATAGACTGTTGGGCCAACTGCTAACCCATATTTCACCTTAGACGAGCTTCTCGCAAAACCGACAAAAAGAACCTCTTTTTGTTGTGTATATGGAATATCGAAGTAGAATTCTGATTTGTTTTACTCATTGAATGCTCCATTAAATCAGGTGACTTTTTGCATTGTAATTTTAATTTAACCCTGTTATCATTTGTTAGCTGCATAGTTTTTGTAAAATCGTCTTCACAGAACTGTTATGTTTGTTTGATATTTTGATCGTCAGTGAAAGCCACCACTTCTGCCGGAATCACCTCAACCAAACATCTTCAGTCTTTACATTAAATTTTACAACACCTTTCGTAAATCCTTCTTTGGATTCACCTAGTCGACACGGTGAACGCGTTTTGTTTCTTTAGAGTTTACCATTGTGAGCCAATTTTAATCATACAAAGCAATGATGTAACAGAGGCGGCTTTGTGGAATAGTACTTATCGGTAGTTCCATTAGGCCATATGCTAAAGAAATTTAGGGTTTAGGATTTAAATGATTAGAATCATATAATCTTGCTGGATTGTGTTTGGTTCACTTGTAAAGTCTTCTGAAGATTTCCTTCATCATAGAAAGATGATAAAAAAATATAAAATTGTTATAGGTAATTGGAAGAATTCAGTGGTGGAAATGTTTTTGATTTATTTCAACAAGAATCGAATCTATATGCTTAGAGAAATCTTAGAAATCTGATTGTCTATATGTACACCAAACCAAAATCCATTGTTCCCTACACCGTATATTCACTCTGCTTCGAGAAATAAAATTGATTAAGATATCTTGAAAAAATAAGATAATTTTGTTGAACAAAATTCATTTAACATTTTTTTTTTTGTAATTTTATTTCTTTCTCTGGATTTCTTGTTGGTTGTTGTCGATTTCGAAGGGTACATTAATCATTAATTTTATTATTTTGTCGTTATAATTTATTATTTATTCTCAATATAATGTACTCGTATAAAGTTTATAGTGGTGTCGCGTTTAAAAAAAAACAAAAATAAGAAGAAAATGGAGACATATTTAAGAAGAAAATGGAGACATATTTATTTAAAACAATATAATAATTTTATCAAATCTTTCAGATCAATAAATAATTTAAAGAAATAAACTTAATGTCTAAATTTAATTAATATATAGCGAGTGTCCAAAATGTTTTGGTCCATCCAATTTCTTGTAGGAATTGGTAGCTAAAATAGTTCTTAAAGTTAAAAAAAATCAGTTTTAAATTATTAGATTTCAAAATAACCGTGAAAAGTTATGTCAAGGTCAAAATACTATTTTTAATAGAAACCGCTATTATATTTGCTAAGCTCTCGATTATAATTTAGCTAACTGTTTAATGTAATTTAAAGTTGATTTGATGATTGATTAAGGTTCCTAATATTAGTTCTCTATATGGTTTTACCATAAGTTTTACTTTAAGAGCTGCAGGAAAGCTTCGATTTTTATAAATGGTATACACTTTTTAATTTAAAAAGATAATCTACCTATTAATGAGAACATTCAAATTTGAATTGCACTACAGTGGATTTTAGTACATTTACGGGTCGTGGAATTTGTAGACTAGTAGTTCCTTTACTATAATTTTGGTCTTTATGAATTTAACTGAAGTGACAGTTGTTATAATAACCGAGCCACTTGTGCTATAGAACTTTTTACTAAATTTAAGGAAGGTAATAGTGAAAGTGAAGTGTTATTGTAAGTAGCACATTTTTTGTTCTTGGTAATAAACTATAGGAAACACATTGGATAAAACACTTCTATTAGTAACAATTACTAAGGCTTAGCAATGATTAAAGAGTTACTTGCAGGTCCCTAAGAGCTCTGTACTGAGTCCAACGCTTTGGAACATTATGTATGGCAATGTCTTTTCACTTCAAGTTCACGAGAATGTGATCATAGTTTTCTTTGCTGATGATATCGCTATTGTCGCAGTCTCTAAGTATAAGGATGAGTTAGAGAACGTCTGCAGATTCACGGCGGATATAATTCAGCAATAATTTGATTCAGTTGATTGAAATTGGCTGTACAAAAAATAGATTATAACTAGCAGAAAGGTTCTGGAAACAATATCCAAACCAATTGGAGCACTCCATTTTCTCGCGACCTTCAATAAAGTATATGGGAGTCCACGCTACGTTATCGTACAAGAAGCACACAAATTATGCCAGCAAAAAGGCAGCCAAAGCAAGTAAGGCTTTTTCTCGAATAATGCCAAATATCGGTGGGCCAAGCCAAGGACGACGAAGGCTGTTAGTTGGTGTTGTAACGTCAATAATACTACATGCGTCTCCTATATGGGCTAAAGCACTGCAGGTGTAATTGTACAGACGGAATGTAAATTCCGTATACCGCAATTGTGCACTGAGAGTTGTAAGTGCTTACAGAATGGTTTTCGATGAAGCAGCTTGTGTCACTGCGGGAATATGTCCAATCGGCCTAATGGAAGTAGAACGACAGAATGATCGCGCTCTTATGTTTTTCTTTTTCAAATAAAAGATTAACGAGGACATGGTAACATAAATGTCAAAGAAAATTAAATGATTTGAAGGTCATTAGCCAATAAATCAATCACTTTTGTACTAATAAGTACTTTTTTTTATTGACTTCAATTGGTTGGGAAATAAAGCAAAACTAATAAATTTTTATGGTAGCTTATGAAAAAAAAGTATTTCTAAATTTAAATTACAACACAAAAACAATTAAAATCTGCACTGTTTTAAAAAAATATTAATTAATTTAATCCAGGGTTCCGAACCGAACTCGAACCCGAACCCGAAGTGGTTCAGAGTTTTTTTTCATAATTTTGTGAACCTGAACCAAATCAAAATTCAGGTTCGAGTTCAAATTAATTTTCCTTTCAAAAATAAAAATAAGGAAAAACAATAAATTAAAAATTATTACAAATGGATCGATAAACATTTGTGGGAAATATGAATGTTTCTAGAATATTCTCCAGTTCATCGGATGATGAAAATGTTTGCAACGTGTTGGGAGAAAACCAGCTACAGAAAGCGAAGAAAATGGCAACGCCGACTACGTTGATTTTATTATAAAAATAGAGTTGACTGTATATCAAACTTTTCCCACAGTTCCAAAGGAAATCAATGTTTTAGAGTTCTAAGAAAACCATAAATTGGATACCCCGTATCCAATTTAACACGAGGTTGCTCAGATTGTGCTTGCTTTTCCACCAATACAGTTCACTGTAGAGTGGGCTTTTTCTGCCCTTAAACTAATTTTAGCGTCACACCGCCTCGAATTGAATAAAAATTCTTAAAAAAACAATTTATTTGTACGATAAATTGATTTTTTTTTTAAATAAACAAACAAAATAAGTTAGATTATTTTTTTGAACCCGAACCTGAACATGGACCCAATATATTCTTGTGTAAGAACTAGAACCCGAACCCGAACCCCAAATTGCCGGCGTTCGAAATCCTGATTTAATCAAACAATATTTATTTAAATCCGTTAGATTCGAACAAACTACGTTTTTGGCAGCGTTCCCAAGCGAGTATGGAAGACGGTAATAGGAACCTTTATTCAATTAAGTGAGTTCAGGTCAATCGCAAAAGTTCTTCTAGATAAAAGAGGTCGACAAGGTTTATTCATTGAGTATAAAGACAATAAGTGTGAACAATCAATTTTATTCATCAAAATCTTCAAATTTCCGCTAGAAAACTGCACATCTAACATGTCTGCGGATGGTCAACGGGTAAATATTCAACAACAAACGAAAAAGGAGCTAAAAACCTTAAAATTAAATTGGCAATGTTGACACAATGACACATCTGTCAATATGGATTTTCAATGACTTATTTTGGTAGAACTTCTTGAAAATTCATATTTTCGCACCTTTATAGAGACGTTAAGACAAAGTTTGATCAAGCCACATCACTCTCTAAAGCATTCCAGTTTCACATCATCTATATATAATTACAACAAATACAAGAGGTTGCCTTCTTAGGAGTACACCATACAAGACGATAACATCATGCTTGAGCTGCTTATCAAAGGATTATCGATCTTGTTAAATGCTTTTCTAAAATAGTGCTTACGGCTCCTCCAACATAATGATTCAAGCATATCAGTCATTCCTAGCGGATCATCAATGGTCATAATATTAAAAATATTTGCAATCGCATATTCTTGTAGTTTCAATTTTAGACCGACGAATTCAATTTTTGTTTTTGTTTACCTTTAACTTTCCGATTTTTTCTTAAACGGCAGTTGCACCATACTTCACTTGTCGAAAAAGTTCGACACAAAGTTGTTAGTCTATTACAGTCCAAATAAATAGATTCAGTTTATTTTGGTCAGCAACTACTAGTGCGGTTTGAGAAGACTGCAGGCAATTTATTGTACACATCAACTGAGGATCCACGAGTGAAGTCGACAGTAACTACTAACACCAGATTATACCAATCAGTAACCTCTTGACTTCCATAATCGTCAGATCTTCACTATCCAGATCAATCGAATCAGCCGGTATTTTGTTTCGAGAAGGTTAGCAGATGCCCATCACCTATAAATAAGTTGAAATTAATTTTGTTCCAGCTTAAATCGGTGATGACGGTTGAACACTGGATGCAGAAGTAAACAAAAAAGTAATTGGTGGTATGTCATTTTTTGACCTGGAAAATGGTCTCGTTTAAACTTTGGACGGCTCAATCAGGACGTATCATAGTAAAATTTTTACGGTTTTCAAACCCTTTTGAACTAAATTACTAAAAAGGATTATACATTTTCAAAATTAACAGAACGTTCCAAAAATAAATTGTATATGAAATATCAAAAATACGAAACGATTTCAGAACTTTTCATGCACTAGGTAAACCAAAATAAATTGTAGGTGTAAATAAATAAAATGTTATCGTCTTGTCATATTGATAGGTATAGATACGCAAAAATCTATATATGTTATAGATTTGTGACGACTGTCTAGACAAAAATGAAATATAATATTTAATTTAATAAATAATTGAATGATTATTTCGTCTTATTAAAATACTCTTAATAGTTTAAATTATATTGACTTGGAAAGGGAACAGTTGAAGTTCCTCACAGAACTTATTACTTACTGAAATTATGCGTCAAGCTGTCATGATATTATTTTATTTTTTAATCCCCAGTTTACGAGACGGCATATGCTGAAAATTTTGTGCAAGCCGGCTATATTTTGTTTTGATTAGTACCATAGTTGCAGATAGTAAGATAGTGGATTTCTTCTGAAAAATATGAGAAATTCTTTAAAGTTGCAATAGTTAAGAAAACTAAGTAAGAGCACCGAAGCACATGCCACTTCTCTCATATACCAATGCTTTGTCTTATCTCAGGTTTAAACAGTCAGGTTTTAACATTTAGACCTAAATATCGTGTAGCATTTTTTCTGATAGCGTTGGCAGTGTATACAGATTTTAGTACAGAAAAAACTTTTAGTGCTTCAAATATTTCATATTAAACAATAGTAGTTTACTCATTTAGACTGTGTCGGACACATCCCATAAATATTTGTGAATACAAATTATTGACATTTATTTGAAAAATATTCCATTTTTCCATTTTTCAAATATTTGAAATTTTTTCAAATGTTTTTAAGTTCACTTTTTGTGATGTATAAAACCTATGAAGAAAAATTACATTTATAATTGCGTGCATTATTTAATGAAGTTGTCACAGCAATGAAAAAATTCAAATTTTTCTTGTGTGGTTTTTGGACGGTACTATTACAAAACAAAGTAGTTAATTTTATATTTCAAGAGTTTGGCTTTTATTATAAAGGTTTTCAGTATTTGTCAAAAATTATCATAGCAATTGACCGTGCTAATTTGGGTATGTTCAATATTATCAAATAAATGTCAAAAATTTGTATTCACAAATATCTACCAATGGTTTCGGACACAGTCAGTAATTTACATTGCATATTATTATACATTTATTGGAATTAAGCCTTATAGGATAAGCCCAGTTAACAATGATTTCTCAGTAGGTTTTTTGCGTTGCTGACACTCTGTATTCTAGAGTGCTTTTCGTAAAATGGTTTGCAGCTCAAGTCGGTAGAGGAGTTGGTCGTGTGGTCATTGGTACGTGAGTATATACCTAGTTTACCGCAATCAAATAGGAATGGGGGAAGGGGGAACTCTACGTTAAATTTTTGTATAGCAACTACACTTGCTCGTATGCACCGAAAGATGAGCGTAGTTGAATTACAATGATTGTAGAAAAAAATGTTTATTCATAAAATTATATGAATTTTTGTCATTCATATAATTTTATGTATAAAGTCAAGGTTGCAGCGAATCATATAAAAAAATTGTAACATCAAGATGACTAATGTATTAATGAGTTATGGTGAAGATGATTTCTTCTAGGTCATGTTGGCATTACTTTCGAATGTTTCGAATGCCATAAGCAACCATTCTGAAAGGCTACAAAGATTGGAGCAGGGCAATTCTGCCTTATTATTCTAATTATTTCTCCCAAAATGATGAACAAAGAAAATTTGAGTATTGCTACATGGAATGCCAACGGTATTAAAAATAAAAAACATGAACTTGAATTCTTTTTAAAAATGCAAAATATCGATGTGTGTCTGATATCTGAGACCCACTCAACAAGACAATCTTACTTAAAAATTCAGGGTTACCAACTTTACGAAACAATTCATCCGGATAACCGAGCAAGAGGTGGAACCGCTGTTATAATAAAAAATTATATTAAACACCATGAATGCCAGCATTATCAATCACCTGAAACCCAGCTTACCGTAGTAGAAATTACATCTACCAAGCAACGCCTTCAGATAGGAGCGGTGTATTTTCCACCTAGATACAACCTGAAGAAATCAAACAACTTGAATATCCTACAACAGTTCAATGGTAGATTTATATTAGGAGGTGATTTTAATGTAAAACATGTTGACTTTGGATCTAGGCTTACAACAACCAAAGGTAATGAACTAAAAAATGCATTAAATGAAATGGGATGTATCTACTGGATTTCTTTATATCAAAACAAGTTTCGGTAATTGCTATAAAACGGTGGATTCGATCGAATTCAATTGTTTAATTATTTTAATAAAATTCGATTTGTAGTGTTTTTGGTTTTAAAGTAAATATAAATAGGATTTTGATGCAAGTACTTTGTGTAATTGCTATTATGTATTTATATATTTATGTATTTAGGTATTTATATATTTATATTACATTAATATATTATTATTATGAGACAAATTAATATATTTGTATTTTCAGAGAAAACTAATCCAGTTTATTACAGTCTACGGCTTGCAGAAATTATATTATGATATTATTAGTTTATTATATTACAAATTAATTAATTTATCATTTCAGATGAAAACTAATTCAATTTATTACAGCCTACGGCTAAGAGAGGTTATTTCATTAATAGATTTTGCTTTTAGGAAACGTTTGCTGATACACCTGGATGGGGGCACGCTGCAGTTGATGAAATAATGCAGAGCAGCTCGTCAAAATTGTGATTGTCTTGTGCTAACATTAGTTGAATATTGGCTTCCGGAAAACCGGGTCAAATCAGTCATTACTAACATGCCCTTTCTTTCCTTACACCACAAAAAAAAACACTAACTATCGATCGCTTAGGTGTCTACAACCGGGTCGAGTCCGTCATAACTAACAAATTCCATCCACTCTTTCGGTTTTGTTATATGTAACACGGGTGTACGGTGGTGCCCGGCATTCCGGGGATTCCTGGTTAGTCTTTGGCCGTACATTCTAATCAATCAATCAATCAAAACAAGTTTCATCAAATTTTATTGAAGTAGAGGATAATTCAGATATGGTCTCTGATTATTCTGCAGTGATACTTACCATAAGCGACAAGATAATTAGGAAGGAAACAAGAACAACTCTTGTCAATAAAACAACTGACTGGGTTAGCTTCAGATCTGAAATAGAAAGCAATGTTAACCTACAAACACGATTAAAAACGGTAACGGAGCTAGAGGAAGAGGTTGAAAACTTCACAAATATCATTCAATTAGCCGCGTGGAATAACACTAAAGAAACAGCGTCTAAAACTACTGATAAAAGCTACCCAAGAGAAATTAGGAACCTGGTCTTAGAAAAAAGGAAAGTTAGGAAAAAATGGCAACAAACGAGGAGTCCATCTGACAAGACGATCCTAAATAACAAATCACAGCAGCTTAAGCGAGAAATTCAGAAGTTAAATGAAAAATCGTTTTCTTCGTTTCTTGGAAAGTTGACGGCTGATGAAAATACAGACTACTCATTATGGAAGGCAACCAAAAGAATGAAAACCCCAATCATGCAGATCTCTCCTATTAGGCGAAGTGATGGCTCGTGGGCCAGAGATAACAAATCAAAAGCTGAAGTGTTTGCTGATCACCTGGCTGGTATTTTCCAACCGAATGAGACCGAATCGGATATTATAATCGAAAATGGAAGCAACGACTATGGGGGCAGAATCCCTCTAATAACCCAGAAAGAAGGTAATAGGGAAATAAAATTCAATTTGAAAACCGGGAAGGCTCCTGGATATGATCTTTTAATAGGAGAAGTTCTAAATTAACTACCAAAGAAAGCTATTGTAGGTAAACCGCCAAATGAAGCTCAATCATATCGTCCGATATCCCTGCTTCCTATCATCTCAAAGCTAATGGAGAGACTTCTTCTGAGAAGAATGACACCAATAATAGAAAGAAGAAACCTACTACCGGATCACCAATCTGGATTCAGATGTTAACATTCAACAATTGACCAGGTTCACAGAATTACAGACATTATAGAAAAGGCGTTAGAATATAAACAAATGTGTTCTACCTTATTTCTGGACGTGGCAGCAGCTTTCGATAAGGTATGACACTGGATGTTAAGCTCAAATGGAAAGAGCATGTGAAGAAAAAAAAGGAGCTTGATCTTAAATATAGACAATTGTACACAGACAACAAAATATTGATTTACAATCAAACCCTAAAACCGGTCAGGATATATGGTATTCAGCTTTGGGGCTGTACTAAAAATGCTAACATCAAACCTATACAAAACTTCCAGAATAAGGTACTTCGGAGTATAGTCAATGCACCCTGGTACATTCGTAATAAGGATTTGCATCGAGATTTGGGGATACCGGATATAAAACATGAAATAAAAAGATTTGCAACGAAGCATGAATCGAGGCTATTGCAACATGTTAATGCGGAAGCCTCTCGGCTACTGGATAATGAACACTTGGTTAGAAGACTAAAGAGAACCAAATCCTTCGAGCTCATCACCCTTCGAGCTCATCACCCTTCGAGCTCACGCAGCTACCTATTAACGAACAGTCATTGGAAAATCGCTGGATCAACAGTGCCTCATTATAGTTTAGTTTTTAAGAATTCAGATGTAAATTGATGGTTAGTCTGAAAAAACTAGTTAATAAATAATAATAAAAAAAAAAAAAATGTTGGCATTACTTTATTAAAAAAACAACAAATGGAAATGTGTTGATAACGAAATGTAATAGGATTTCGTTACAGGTTCTTAACCTTCTTGTTATTGTGATGTTGGTCATCATACCAAAGTATATCCTGATTTGCATATTCGTGCAGGCGTTAAAAGTGTGTTTTTGCATGATAATTGATCTCAATTATTGATGTCTGCGGCAATCTTCATCCTCAAGTCTCTATGCAGGTTGTCTAATGTACCACGGTGCATTTACAATGCATTTAATAGTACGTATTTAATTTTGGAACGTTCGTATTATTTAGACGTTTGTTTTTTTAGCAGAACGCAAGAGTGGTAAACTATAGATCCATACCGATTTCAGAATTGTTTATATCGAAGCTTATTATAGATCGGGAGCTTGGAGTGTCTCTCTAGAAGCCAGTGCCCTTTCTTGAATTTGATGTTTAAGTCTTCCTTTTTTCTTTTTTAAATGTTCCATTCACCTTGGTTTAGTATCCAAGGTCTTAAGAATTTAGCCGTATTTGCAAACGTTTTTTTTATTTATCATTATTGGTATGTGTTTGGCTCTCAGATTAGTAAAGTGTGCAGATGTTGAATTAGTTTTATTCAGTTGAATACGCCATTGTTTTGTCCTATTGCATATTTTGTTGGTGGCTATGCAATTTGTTGGTAGAATTAGTTATGTTTTCTGCCTACACTATTATTGCAGTATCATCAGCAAATGTTGCTATTGTTGCATCAGTATTAAGCATGTCTCTTGTATATAGGAGATAAAGAATGAGCCTTTGTTTCTGGCCACATCTATAACGAATATCTAGGAGCATATTTATTTAAATTCAAGTGGTTTTTTGATTACATCCTAACTATAGTTTAATGTTTTTCGTTGAACCCAAATTGATGTAAAGAAAAAGCCTTTAATTACTTGACCCGTTATTAAGCCATACTCCGAAGCGTTCTTAACGTTTAGGTCATTATTGATTTTACAATTTATTAGTGCATGCTGTGTTAAAGCTCTTATTCCTTGCTTATCAATTTTGTCGACTGGGGTAATATCTTCCTTTGCAAATTTTCTTGGTTATGGAATAAAATGTCTACGCTAGGTGATTTGCTAACAGATCTTCTTTTTTTTATTAGCCCAGGTATCGCTGTCTTTAATTGAAAGGCCTGGAGGTTAGGTCTTTTGAGGGTCTTGGTTGCCTTCCATAGAGAATAGTCAGAGTCTTGTGGTCTTGTCAGATTGTTTAAGTATCTATCTATTTCATCTATTTAATCTAATTTATTAAAGCTTTTAATTTATTGACCAAAATGTTCAACAGTCTCTTTGCTTCCGGTTTTCGATTTTCTTTGCTAGTTTTTACGAGATTTGCTTTTATTTTTAATCATTTATCTCACTTTTTCGGAATATGTAACGTTTTGATTAGTTTCCCTTATGTGACTAGGAACACTTGTTACGATTGATACGATTATATAAAAAAAAACAAAGTTTTGAATTTTCAGATTATCGCTCGTAACTGAATTAATTATTATTTTGATAGAGCCTCCAATGCGGTCATTTCTAAGCGCGGCTAATGCTCAGGGCTGGGGTGGGTGAGATTGGAGGATAACAAAATCTGGTGAGACCGCTTAGAACGAAGGGAATTAAAGGAATGGGTAGGAGAGGATGCAGACCGAGAATACTTACCTATCACATTAACAGCTTACCATACTATCCCAGCATCTCATGAAATTAAATATTTAAATTTACCACATCTTATCAAAAAAAAGACCAAAAGTAAAGTTAGAAAATAAAAACGTGTGAATATTAACTAAAAACTATAGCTTACTTAATTGAATCCAATTTTATTATACAGAGAAAAACAAAACAAAATTATATATAAAAAAAAAATTGCCTATACAAACTTAATGAACTAGTAATTACTATTGGCCAAAACAAAGCTTAATTAGCTTAACTAACATCAACCTAATTCTAAACTTACCGCCACCCCGCCACCAACATAAGCCTTAAAATTATAAATTTTTATAGTTGTTGTTGTTGTGGTTTATGTCAATGGTGATGACAATGCCGCTGATGGTAATGATGACGTCGATTTAATGTTGTACTGGTAACCGATGAATACCGTAGGAATTGATATTATTATTATTCTTGTATCGTTATTACCACTATTCTTATTATTATTTTTGTGAATGATTCCGGAACATGATTATTTGTCTGATTATTATTTTATGTATTTAGTTTACTTTATTTAGAAATCTGGTGGTTCTCTATAACTTTAATTGAACATATAAGGTTATCTATATTTATGAAAACTCTTATTCCAATCTATGGAAACATCACTTACCATAATTATCAAACACATAGTATCGTTTTTCTTTGTTTTTCGCACTTAAATATATTGGACATCACAACACAATGTATATTTATATATTTTCTTTATATATATATAAGTACTTTCTTAATATTATGATCTACATTAGATTTGAACACAGTTTTTTTTTTTTAATATTATATATTCAGAGTTTATAATTTGGATTTAATTAAGATTTGATCCGATTTGAATAAAAAAAAACAAATGGCGAACGTTTCTATACTTGATTAATTTGTCTCCATTTTCTAACTATCAACACTTGGTAATTTAACTCACAAAAAAACGTTTTCTTCTTCGCTTTCTATCTATCACACACTCCTCGTTTTTAATTTATTCTTTTTTTGCTTAATATTCTTTTACGACTCTTCGTTAAATAAAAAAAAATCTACTTTTATACGTTTTTCCTATAACGGTCAAATCTCGTGATTCTCATACAAATACAATTTATTTATAAAAAAAAACCATCCGTTGTAACGGTGTCAGATTCATGCTTGCGTCTGACATCGCTACACACTATTCCAAGCGGAACTTTATATATTTTCTATGAGTTTGTCTAATCCATCTTCTAATTGTTCTGGGTTACGTATTGGGACTTGAAGATTGGTTTTCTTCTGTACAAGAGTTTAAAAGAGATTCAAGTTAGTTTTGTTATTTGTTAACTTGGGCTTAACCACTTTTCTTATTATTGTTTGGCTGAATGAACAGATCTTGAGGTCTTGAGTCTTTTTCTACACGGATATAATTTCAACCTCTTGTTACAAAGTGGAATTCGCATTTTAGCTTTTGGCCTGCAGTAAATAGCTCCTTCCCTTTAACATCTTAACATCACGGTTGTTAACCGTGATGTTAAGATGTTAAAGTCGCCTCCAACTAAAAAATCACTTTCAAGTGTTTCGATAAATGAAGTGAACTCTTCCTGTTTAAAATTGTACCTAAAGGTGGACTGTATATTGCTGAGATGATATAACTTTTTGTTTTACTTAATTGCACTTTAATTGTTGAGAGTTGCATGCACATTTTGTCAATTTTTAGTTCTTCGTTTTGTTGGAATTATCTTTAACAAATTTAAAAAAAAATTAACCTTGAAACTTCCTTGAAAGTATTTAAATGTTTTGTTAGTAAATTAATTTAAATGTTTTGTCCTAGTATTTAAATGTTTTGTTTAATTTTTTTTTGATCTCCGTAGCTGACTTATTACTATTTATTCTTGATGTACCTTGTTACAATTACCACACTGTTTACAATAGTATATAAGTTCGGTTTTTAATCACTTGCAATAATACTTGATCAACCACGTTTCATGAGAGAAATATGTATATATCTAGATGTGGAACAAAATGCTAATCTTATTTCATACTAACAAAAAATAGCCACCTGCTATACAAATGTAATAGCGTCACAACAATTTTCTAGTATAAATATTCGAGCTAAAAATTATTGGCATGCGTAATCCGTCGAGGGGTAATTTTTATTATTTAAAATATTCAAAAATGTACAAAAATTTTCTTTAAAATTTTTTATATAATGTGAAATCCAAAGACCATATAAATATAATAATTTATAAACATGCAACATGAAGAGCAAGTAATTAAAAAAATTAAAATTTTAAACAGCATAAAATGTAAATATTTAAATTATGTATACAGTTTTTATGTCAATCGTTTTGAAGACTAACCACAAAGTATGATTTAAATAGCAACAGTGGTATGAATGTATATAGTTGACCAATTACATAATTATGTTTGGCATAAAAATACGCAAATTTCGCGATATGTGCCTGCCTGTGATTAAAGTATAAAAGATTTAATGCCAAAAATTAATAAAAGTAAAGAAAATACAAGACATTTTAACAGACTAATTTACCAAATTTTGTGAATTAGGTTGTCGTATAGTCAACTTAAAACTTACTGTGGCTAATGGCTGGATTTCATACAGTTTGCTGCATGTTAAGGCTTAGAAGTTAAAGAAAAGTCATAAGTTTATAAAAACAATAATCAATTCTTGCAACAACATGCAAAAGCGTCATGTGAACAAACACAAACCGGAAGATTAATTAATAAACCAAAAACCAATTTTAAAAAGGACAGCGTTTCGAGAAAAATTAAACAATACTGTGATGAAAAACTAACAAATTTGCAACTATTCTTCGGCAAATTTTCTACAATTAATGCTGTCTTAATCCACGCACTTCTGGAGAATCAACAAGTAAATCGAGCAACAGTTTTACAACCAAGTAAAGCAATCGTTTGAGGAGTCAAAGGTACTTCTAGAAGTTAAGCTAAAAGTAGCAGGATATGATGAAGAAAAGACGAACTTAGAAAAGTAGGTCATTGATGCTTCATCATATTTCCTACTAGATGAAGATCAGCCAATCGAGCCTGAAGCTAAGGTGGTTAGAGTGGATGACGACAAACAACAAAAGCTTTATAAAATTCAGCATGTAAAAGCTAAAATGTTTCGCTTTAACACTAACGCGATTCACAAGTTAAAAGATGCGGAGCAGCAATCCAAGGCATATTATGAGCTAAAAATGAACAAACAGCTGACCGACTCATGGATCGCAATTACACAAAATCACGAAGAGATAATTGGAAGCGATAGCAAAGAAGAGCTTGAAAACGAGTATTTTAGCCGCGACACGTATGAAAACCTACAGCAAGATTATGATTTTACTATCATAAATCTTCAAGACTATCTTGAATGGCTTTAGCAATATGTGTTCAATATCAAACTTTCCATAGATTGTAATGATGAACTGGTGGAGGAAAGATGCAATACCTATTATCAGTAATTATAGGAGATCCAGCCAAGCTCGTAAGCCACCTCAACATCTCGCAAGACACTTTTCACACTGCTTGGAGTATTGTTTGCTCCATATATAATGATAAACGGCTTCTCATGAATATGTACAACATTATTTTAGTTCTACAAAATGTATTATCAGAATCCGCTCATGGTTTGCGATAATTGCATGAAAATGTATTTGAATGTATAACGACGTTGTGTCGTTATTTTAATTATTCGGAATTGGATGTTGGACAAAGCTAAGCTCAGGTTTTATCTGATGACTAATTTCTTTTGGAAGCCATACCAACACATCTATATAAGAAACCAAAATCATTTGGAGGTTAAACTTGACGATACCATAACACTCTTGGACTACACTGGAATCTAACAACGGATACATTTGGTTTTAATTCATCTAGTCTAGATCTGCTATCAGCAAATCTACCAAACAAAGCTTTTTTCAGATAGCGCAAAGCTTTTTGATAAGTTAGACTGTTTGAATAAAACAGAGTTGCATAGATTCTGCGACTCCTCAGAAAAAGCCAATGCTGCAGCCATATAGTTCAATTCTACAAATGGAGAAGGTATCACTAATACAAGACTTCTCACATAACAAAAATGAATGTTGTTCTGATTAAAAGTTTACTTTTGCTACCTTGACTTGAGTTTTGTGGAGCGCTGCTAATCATTAAACTAGAGCATCCAGTTATAGAAACAATGCAAATCCCGAAAAAAACTTCGTTTTTTGGACTGATTTGATGACTACATTATGGGTTTGAGGGCGTTCCCATAAATATAAAACTTTTTTTATTATGTGCCAAAGAACTAAATGAATCCTGCAATAATATTGACAACTTTCGCTTAATCATTTATTGATGAACAAGAAATGCTGAGAGTAAGAGGTAAAATAACTAATTTTATCCTGAATTATGATACCAGACATCCAAAAATATTGCCACAAAAACAGACAAAGCTATTGATCAAAGATGCGCGTATAAAAACCTTGCACGGGGGAATTCAATTAACTCTGTCATATCTTAGAAACAAATATTAGATCATAAACGGTAAACATACGTTTAGAAATAGCAAAATGTATCAAGTGTCATCAAAGTACGAGTCACGCCATTACGTCCGTTTACTAAGTGGCCTCACTAAGATTAATGAGCGATTGATAACCACATTTTTATTGTAATCTTGATTATGGGAATCGAACTATCGTGTTACATGGTTAAAATTAAAAATAAATTGAGAGTATAAATAAGCGTGACTATAAGCGATATCACACTTGTGAAATAAAGTTTAATTTTTACATGGTCCTTCGAGCCGGTTATAGAGAAATAAAACACGAGTAACCACGTTGCGACAAATTGGAAACCATTGTTAAAATTCGAAGTAAGTCTTTGTGGTGTCCTGTAAAGAATGAAACCTGGTGCAATATGGTGGAGCAAGAGCAAGACATTACTGTCTTGTAATATCAAGTGTTACGCCGGAAACACGGAAATATTAAAGGTACTCTTAAGCGCCTTGAGATTTATAGCGGACATATAAATGAAGAAATAGCCGCGGAAGACATTAGCATCCGTTTAGAATTACTTGAAAAGATAAACGGTAAATCCAAGGACGTTGATGATCGTTTAACTATCTATGCAGCGCAAACCTCCGAGGTTGCAGATTTTGAAGAACGCTATATTACATTAAAAGCAAAAATAAGAACGGAAGCAAACAAGCGAAACAACATGTTTAAGGATTTACATCAGCAGGGCGACGATGAACACGTTTATCCAACAGCAGAAAGAGTATTTCAACACGTTGCAAGACAGAAGTTTTGCATTAAGTACAGGACGAGAAGAGATTAAACTGCCAAAAATTTCAATTCCGCCGTTTTATGGAAAATATGAAGACTTCCCATCATTTAAGGATTTGTTTGAAGTCACTATCCAAAAAATGAATCATTGTCGAAAGTTCATAAATTTAAGTATTTGAAGGGACTTCTAGGCGGAGAAGCGGCAAACATAGTAAAGCGCGTGACAATCTCGGTTGCAAACTATGAAAGTACTTGGGAGAAAATTGTGAAAAGATTTGATCATAAAGATTAAAGATCACACTATGGTAAATCTCATTCAACAATTCTTGGCTCAACCACCTATTCATGGGTCGTCAAAAATTAGAAATTAGGTGCATGATAGATAATATACCGAAGAAGTTTTAAGATGTTTGACTGCATTAGGCGATAGTGCTAAAACTCGCGATGGATTGCTGATTTATTTATTATTAGAAAGGTGCGATGAAGGGACCAGAAAAGTTTGGGCATTGAAAGCCCATGAATTTACGTCATTTCTGGACAATTTTAGTAACGCGTTGGAACGTGCCGAGCCAGTACAGAAAAAGATGGTGAAATTTGATAATTCAATCACCAATGCAAACAGCAGCAGCTACGTGTCTGCTGTGCGACCAACAACATTGGCTTCAAAAATGCAACAAATTCCTAGCCCTAGACGTTTCATTTCGTCGAGGTTAATTTGTGGAGAAGAAGTTGTGCTTTAATTGCAAGAGGAGTGGTCATCAATCTAATATATGCAAGTTTAATTTGAGATGTTTCCAGAAACATCTACGTTTTGTTACATACAGGAGAAAGCACAACATTTTGTTACATACAGATTCTATTAGTAAACAAAATCAAACTGCGTCTAATCTACAAATCGCTAACGTGACGAGCGATGCAATAACTTATCAACCCGAAATAAGTGGTGAATTTACATTGAACTCTAACCTAACAAACATAAATGCAATACTGCATACAGCAATTGTAAGAGTAACATACGGTTTAGAACAATCTCGACTTGTCTTGGCTCTTCTTGACAGCGGAGCTCAAGCGTGTTTCGTCGAGGAAAAATTGTTAAATCAATTGTGTTTACGAAGAAACAAGTACAAATCCCAATATCGGGAGTGGCATTCTTCAATCATTGCGCAAAACACCATATTTGGGTATGTCGTACCTGGAAAACCAACCTTGTCGAATACAATTTTAGTACAGCACATAACATTAAATATGGAGATTAAATTAGACAACATTTTGAATAGATTTTGGGAGATTGAAGAACCACTAAGCACACAACAACTTAATCCAGAAGAAATTGCAATAGAAAATCATTTTTTATCGAACGTGCAAAGAGATTGCGATGGTCGTTTTATTGTGAAGCTCCCGTTCAAAGATATATCAGCAAGCCGAGGAAATTCTGTAAATATAGCAGTAAAACGTTTTTATAATTTAGAAAGAAAACTCAAGATGAACGAAGAACTCAATAGCAAATATAAAAGGTTTATGCAAGAGTATCTCAAACTTTCTCATATGGAGGAAATAGCTGAAAAAGACATTGCAATAGCTAATCAGAAAAGTTTTTACCTTATTCACCATGCCGTAGAGAAAACTAGTAGCACTACAACTAAGGTTTGCGTGGTGTTCGATGGATCGTCTAGAAGTTCTAAAGCGATCTCTCTAAATGACACAATGATGATTGGCCGATCAATGATGATCACAATGATCCCTTTGGGACATATTGATGCGATTCAGAACACACAAATATGTAGTGACTGCTGACATTGAATAAATGTATCGTCAGGTACGTGTTATGGAAGATGATGCTAACTACCAGTGAGTTATATGGCGCAGTAATCCAGATGTTAATTTGAAATACTTTAAATTGAAAACTGTTATCTATGGTACTGGTTCTGCTCCATTTTTAGCAACCAGATGTTTACTACAATTGGCTTTATACAATATAAATGGCTATCCTCAAGCAGCTCAAATAATTATAACGGACTTGTATGTCGATGATCTACTGACTGGATGCGATTCTATCAAACTAATGCTAAAATTAAAAAAGGATATAAGGGACATAGTACAATCAGCTGGATTCAATCTGAGAAAATGGAGTGCCAATGATTTCAAAATTTGTGAAAATAAACCACACATAAACATATGCGATGAAAAAAATGCGATAAAAATCCTCGGCTTACAGTGGTTTCAAATCTAATTTATATTATTTTTAAAGTTTTGTGTTAAATAACGTGTATATAAATTAGATTTTTGGCAATTATATGATGCATTTGTCATGAAACGGTTAATTTTATTGATTTGTACTGTTTAATCAATTTTTATAAAATTTAATTTATATACTAACCAGATTAGATAGACTAACCAGTATTTTACGTGAAATATTCGTATTTGATATAGTAAACAAACTGATTTTTTTTATAGATATAGCTATGTTATAGTCTGATCGGCAGCCAATAGCACAGTCATAAATAGCTAGACAAAAAAACTGTTCCAGGTGACCATCATACTCCAAAAAAATTGTATGCAGGCATTTCAACGTTCATTGGTTCTGATTTCATCAGCAAGTTTAACCTGTATGTCGCCCTAAAATTACTGGATGCTGCACGAAGGCCCAATACATGGTGGAATTAGAGATTTGCCGACCATTTGAATTTTCCGTCTCTTGTTCACTTAATGTAGATAAAAACAAAGCCTACGAATTGAAACCATGTGGATACTACTGTACACTTAGCACGTATTCATTGTCTGTTCGTTAAACGATACCCCACATTCAAAATATATTTCACCAGATAAAAGAATTACCTATAGTGGTAATTTACCATCGAGAGGTACTGGATTCGAACCTTAACTGAGGAAGGATATACAGAAAATTTTTCATTATATAACTAGGATTTTAGGAGTGAACCCATGGGTCGAATTATCGTTCACGTCAGTACAGAATAATTGCGGAGCAATGAAAAGCGAAGATAAATTTAAAGCGAACATCATGAAACCGAGATCGAATATGTTTACCGTAGTTGCGGACACGCTTTAGCTTACCAAAGATATACTGAACAAACCCTTTTTAAAAAATCCTCTTAGCAGGCGAGGCCACTGGAAAACTTAATTGGAAAACTTCAACGTATTTAAAATTCCAGACTCTTTTCCAAAAAAATCTAGGTTTAAACCATAAAGTTTCTATAAAATTACAATTTTGTTAAAATTATGGTTAGGCGTATCTGATCTCTGACTGTTAACCAGACATCAAATTTTTTTAGATGACTTATGTTTCTTTTTTCTTAAAGTATTGATCAGTCAATGGATTTAATATCCTTTGAAGGTTAACTTGAATCAATACTGTTCACACTATTCATTCAACCAAAACACACAAGTACAGTATACCCCTGCGCATTGCAAAACTCCATGTCAACCTGTACAATTACATGACAGATGGGTTAGTTCATGAATTCTGCACACCAATGGCGGTGAAAAATTTGTGTTCATTATTATCACCGATCGTAATCGTGTGAAAAATTCCTGTTGCGTCCTGCTCCTATTGGAATTCGAACCCGGTACCTCCTTCTCCAAGCACGACAGCTCTAACCACTGCGCCACTTACTCGGTCCAAATCAATTATTAGCATTCCTTGATATATCTGGGCCATACATCATCTGAATTATTCCATTAGTATTATGGTTTTTATGTTAACACTAGGAGGAAACCGGCCAGATTAGATGGGACATATAAATTAATGAGCATTATTTATGATAATTTAACAACTACTTATAGTGCAGTTCGTTTGTAAGACGAAAACTTTTTAAATTAGTGTTGGTGATATGTCGTAACGTTTTAACGTATAAGTGTACTGTGGTTACCACTGGTGGGATCAAAGTATATTGATTTGAACGCGATAGTGACAATAAAAGATTTGTTGGTTGACTGTATATTTTATTTTGATTATTTACTATATTTATCCTATGTTTTATAGTAAAAAATTGCTTAAAAAGCTGGTGAAAATCGTTGTTACGAAGAGTGCATCCAGGTGCCAATTGAAGAACCATTGTATTGGTGCGTGTAATTTGATGAAGTAATTCTGCGGTGGTGCTACCGCTTTATGCCAGCTCTCATGTTGACCCGGAATGTTTAAAAATATGGAGATTTCACATTGTGCGTGTATGCCATGGTGGGTATACAGCGTAGGGAAGTCACATAGTACAAGATTTTCAATTATCTTCTTGCATGTTGCTCGTTCGGCTGACGTTATTGGTGCGAAGCGTTCCCAAAACTGATCGACCAGTATGTATTGGGTTGATGGTTGAATGGTTAGTTGCAAGTTTTTGATGGTAATTGGCATAAATAATGTTTCATATAGTTGGTAGTTCCATATGTGCACTAATGACAGTTTGACCGCTATGATAGCATTAGAATTGGTATTCGAGTTTTCGCCGTCATCAGCCAGTATAGATATTCTGTATTCTCGTTGTGATAATATTCCGAACATATATCCTAAGATGTGACCGATCGTGTCCTCGTTTTAGCCGCCGATGGTTAAAGTTACTCTACCTTAGGAATTCATTGTATTGTTTGATATTCGTAAGCTGCCAGTGTAGTTGTTGTAGTATGAGATCACATTTTATGAGTGCGATATTCTTGCAGGCCTGCTCGAGTATAGCAAGTCCTCTTTCAACGTCCTGCATCTCTTGCCAATAACTGGATATGTTGTACTGAATTATCAGCTTTCAATGGGTGGCTAGCAGTTCTACTTTGCTGACTTCGTTGAAATACATTCCTGAGTTCTTCCATGTAGTTATGGTTACAGGCGCGAAATCTATCTGACTGGATATTGGTTTGCTGGATGCGAGGCCCATTATGCATAGGAGCATACATGTATGGGGAAGTATTCGGTTAATGGTAGATGATGAGTTCCTAGGCCTTGCATTCATTTCCTGGGTGAATCGCTTTAATTCAGCCTATAACTTCCATCTTGTTGATGTTTGTAATTCGAGAGTAGAATAATATCCCCAGGTGTTAGGTTTAAGGTCGCTCGATGCCATTTTGGACGATGGTGTACTCGAATGTTTTGCACCAGTTTCAATCGTGACATGAGTGATGTTTTTAGCCTAATAGGTTCCTTATCTGGTGGAGCGGTTACTGCATCTCCAACGCGGGAATTCAAATTCCCGCGGGGTCAATACCGCTAATGATTCGGGATCCTCTGTTAGTGGGCAGCGCGGTCTAGAGTTGAGTAAGGCTTCAATCTGGGAGAGTAGAGTTGTCATCTCATCGAAGGTTAGTTGGGTCTCGCCTTTACATTTTTTTAGGTGAATTTTTTATTGATTTTACGCCTGCTTCCCATAAGCCGCCAAAGTGTGGAGCAGACGGTGCGATGAAATGCCAATTTATTGATTGTAATGCAATATTAGCCCCCTACAAAATTGGTGCCATTATACTGTACATATGGGCGGCATTCCCTCGTCGGGAGGTGAATCTACGGAATGCGTAATAAATCCTTGAGTTGACAAATCGAATGCCACTTCGATGTGAATTGCATACGTGGTGAGGCAGATGAAAATACAGATGAAGCCTTTATACAGTTATGCTCCATGACCTTTGCTCATTCGAATATCTATGGGCCCCGAAAGGTCTCCCATCAGTTGTTGCGAACTTCTAACAATAAAGCGATGACATCGTACACAATGGCGATTATGCTGTTTTACTGCTTGTACCCCTTTGACGATCCAAAAGTGTTTGCGGGTGAATGCCAATGTTAATACATTGCCGCCGTGTAATGTTTCTCAATGGCCCCAATCCAATATCATTTTCGTGAGTAGACCCTTGTACGGTAGAATCATAGGATGTTGCTTCTTCCGGACCGTCTTTGTCAAAACAAACAAGACAGTATTGTTTGTTCTTTTTTAAATTCCGAATGTTGTACGGCTTGGACTACGACTGACAACGAGTGGTCCCATTCGTGTGGTTGTACGACTCCTCTATGCTTTGTTTGTCATCTTAAGAGTTGAATCGGTTTGCGGATAAGACTTAAGAGTTGGATCGGTTTGCGGAATCGGTTTGCGGATAAGAGATGACTGTTTGTTGATTAAAGTTAGGATGGATGATTCTGCCTCTATCGTTTGGAGATAGCTTAAGAGAGATAGCTTCGGTTTCTTCTCTTCTGACGTTTTGAAATGCATTATATCTTGATTTCGCTCAAAATTAGGTAACCAACGAGGCCCGTTCTAAGAGTTAGCCATTGTTGTCAATTTTTTCAAAAAGAGACTCCGCGACTTGCACAATCGGTTGGATTATCTTCGGTTTGGATGTGATTCCATGAGTCCATATTACTGTTGGCCTGAATCTTAGTTACTCGATGTGCCACAAATATTTTTCACGTTGCAGGAGGTTTTCGTATCCATGCAAGAGTGATGGTTGTGTCGGACCACAAGGTGACTTTGCTTATGTTTGCCTCTAGTACCTTAATGACTTGTTGGATTAGTGGGCTTAAGAGTAAAGCGCCACATAATTCTAACCTTGAGATTGTAAGTTTTGTTTTGGTTGGCGCTATCTTTGATTTCGCTGTCATGAGCCGAATTGAGTCGATCCCATCTGTCTGAAAACTCAGATGGTAAACTATATCCCAGCTTAAGTTTAAGCTCCATAAACTCCGGTACTCCATAAACTCTGATTTTGTAGCTAATTGTAAATGGTGTTAGACCCACCCTATAGTGGGTCAAAGATCCTTGACATTTTGGACAGGAATTGCCGCTTAGTTAGTTGGTTTGTGTTTGGCGTGAGGTTTACGTAAAACAAGAATTGATCTCCTTCTGGATGGTAGTGAACTTCCACTGACTCTTCAGTTATTAAATTCAGAGCACCGATCAATCTCTTGGCCACCAGAATTCCTTCTAGGATATCTGGATGATTACTGCGCCCTATTTCAGCAGCTTCATTCCATCTTTGTCCAGTAAATTGATTAGTTGTGTCTGAAGATGTTGACTTTCTTCTACTGTGTCGGCATCGGATAGTACATCATCTACGTAGAAGTCGTTTTTAGGATATGGCGGGCTCCTGGATGAGTGGTTTGTCCGTCATCTGATTTATGGAATTTGTGGAGGTTTCGGATGGCGAGGTAGGGTGCAGCCGATAGGTCACTGTGGTTTTAGTTGGTATTCTTGTATTGTCCGATTTTTGTGCTATTGCACCTGTGCTATAGATATTGCACAGGTGCTTTGTTGTAATTTGTTTATTAGCCGCCGGTCGTGCTGGTGGCTTGAAGGACCAATGATATTTCTGCAATTGTAAAATATAATTTGTTTACGTAGCATATTTAACGATGATTAATTATTGTTTCTGGATGTAAGTAAACAATTTATATTTGAGTACTCTTTCTATGAGTCTATTTTTGGTTGCGGATTTAATTGAGCGTTCTACAGTCATACATTAGATTTGGGTTGGATGGCACGACTTGCCGGTTATTTGTGAGTATCCTCTTCACTTTAACTTGCTTTGATGTTTTTGATGTTTTACCATATTTGTAACATGATCAGTTAGGCCTTCCTATTGGTCAGCTCTAATTTATTGTTGGTTCTTTCGAATGTAGTCTAGATTGTTCGTCTTCAAATCAAAACATTTTCAAAATTAGAAATTAATCAACCAATGCTGAGTCAATTTGCCTGGACTGCTTATCGGATTTAATGCATCACGGACACTATTTAATTGTGCCTCTTCATAGATGTTAGGGCTAAAAAATTAATACGGGTTGAATCAATTTTCTTTAATGCAGTAACTTATAAATTTGTGTGATCCGCAGAACTGACAAATAGCGGTTGCAGATCTGGTGTAAATTGAGGTATACGACATCATACGAATATGTTTTGTTGCTCGAATTTTGGCAAGCGACTTTTCGGTTTAATTGACATCTACACTTGTTTTCTTTGGCCATATGATTATCTTCATTTGTCTGCAAAGATAATTAGACTGATAAAAATCAGTCACTCCGTTAAATGTGTGATCACCACTATTATAATCGTTCGCGTCTTGGTCTCTAAAACCTATTATTAATAATAAGAGTAACCTCTTAACTATTATTATGCAAATTATCATATCCACCACAAACTTACTAATTTACAATAAAATGGTTATTACACTTAACAATAATAAAAATTATATTTTTTTTGTATTTAAAATAATTATTAGTTACGTTAAATAATGTAATACCCTTTAAATTAAAAGATAATAATCATAACATAGTAACATTAATGGTTTTATAAATAATTTGTATTGTTATGTAGTTATAACAATTAATAAGTTCACGGCCGTTGCAATACATCGCCACGTGTTATCGTTCGATTTATAGTATGAAATAAATAAACAGCTGGAAATTGATCATATTTCAAGGTTATCCCTATATTATGTATCTATACAATCGATCTACGAAAAGCTAGCATGGACAAAAACATTTGGTTTAAAAACAATTCAGTCATACAGCTAACTGAATAAAGTTTGAAAGGTATAGTCCAAATTAAGACGAAATTAGTTCACAAAGATTTTTATACGAGGGTGAATCCAGATGTACCCGCCCGATGGATAGATGGCGATTGTTGTTTGAATTGAATGACTATAGCGTTATAACTATATGTTGTTTAGTATTTGTTTGACAGCAATCAATGTTGAACGCGACAATTCACGTTCAGCGTGAATTTGTAAAATGAAAAAAATTTGTCATTGAATAATTTCACTTATGTTCAAGTTGTAAATTTGAACTCGTGAGTATTTACTATAGACTAACTACTGGATTACCGCGGGTGGGGTCTAGTAGTTAGAATGAAAACTATATTGTTTGTTGGAATGAATATTTTATTCTGCTTTTCTTAAATAATTTACATGATTTATATACTAAAAGTAAAAGACATACGTATGCATATTACATATCATATGTATGCACCATACGATTATGTGCAAGTAACTTAATTCTAAAGCTTCAATTTACAACATCGTATAGTAGCAAAATTCATGTACAAACACGTGAATATGTTTTAACACCGTCGTTAATTAACCCCTGTTGAAACAAGATAATTAACCCATGTTGAAACTCGGTGAGTTTTAACAGTCATCGTTATAATAATACATCGTTATAATACTTTCATTTGGAAGGCCAACCAATATTAAAGCGCACCTGGATATGACATTTGGACATTTCAAAAAAGTGTTGTGCATTTAGATTGAAAATTTGGACGTACAAAACTACAAACCATATAAATGAATTTACTATAGATTTTTCATTTTCGCAATTGCAATGAAAAAAATTGAACTTCTGATATTTTCAATCTCATTGATGTATTTGTGATTTTACATTATTTGATAGTATAAAATAAAGGAAAGAAAAAAATTATAGAGAAACGCTTGTATAGGTGTAAAATAACAAAAAATAAAAATTGAATTCAAAAATTACGATTATACCAAATGAGAAATCTATAGTAAATACTTTTGTCCACGACTATCGTATAATAGTACTCATTATACTTTTGTTTCATCAATTATAATGATATCCAATATTCATTGCTAGCAGTGATTAATCATTAATCACTGTTATTCAATATTGAAGTTTTATCTAGTAGTCTCTTTTTTAATTATTCAGTACTACCATTAGTAAATTATTCATTTAAATTTATTTTTTGAAATTTTATCTAGTAGTCTTTTCTAAACTTTTAGTCTAGCAGTCAATGACAATAGCAACATGTCATTTTCATTATAATTAAATTGAAATACATATAGACAGGAAGCAAAATACTTAAAAAAATATAAATGGATATTGATATTTGTTTAACACCACCAGAAATAAAATATCGTGGACAAAATATCGTATTCTACTCGCATATAATGGCTGTTATTCACTCAGATGATTTACGACACTCGCCTATCGGCTCGTATCGGTAAACTTTATCTTGTGAATAACAGCTATGATTATATGCTCGTTGAATAATATACTTTTTTCCAATCCCATTGATAATTCGATCATAACCTATTAGTTTATTATTTAGAAATGACATTCATTACTCACGGCACATGAGTAATAGGCAAAAATACTCATGGGTATACAGAAATCATGAGTTTTTAATATAAAAAACTGTTTTTAATGTTTGTTATAATAATGTATAATTTTCTATGTACAAACTATGCATAAATGGGTGCCACGATTACTCACAAACAAAAACACCGTCGTGATAAAGTTTCAATCAAATGCTTTGCAAAGCTTTACAGCAACTGCTGCTGTTTCTGTTGATTCATGCAATCCAGGCGTTCTACAATTCGATCTGCAGGCAAAATCATGTCGTCAGTTTTTTTGGAAGCGCGGGGGATAATTTTCATTGATATTCAAAAATATTCAATGGAGGGTATTAAGTGAACTTATTGTAGAATTTGAGTGATAAAATCAAGCACAAACGGTCGCATTGAATTCGACGATTCTCATCACTATCAACCGGATGTAGAAATTATTGAACATCGCTAGAAAAAGTGTATGGATCTTTTGTCCCTATAGTTAGGGTCACTTCCATGTCTCGTAAAATACATCTAAACGATCATATTATCCATATAATACCACCACAGCCTCCTTAGCTTCGCCGTATGAATCGACTAAACAAAGGTTGGATTGCTGGGCTGTCTACCCGCATCCGTAAAACTTAAAGTTAAATATATCAACAAAAGTAAAACTGGGTACCGTCTAAATTTTAACCGACCCCCGCTTCTGTTAATGGATACGCAGTTTAGGCTCGGTAAGTGGAACGTGCAGTTGCTCTAAGAAAACCAGTCGCGTTTGATTGTTCTATGTCAGTCATGAAAGGGTATTGCTTAGGAACTCGTAGCTCTCCAAGAAACACGATGGCCAAAAATTGTCCCAAGGTTATACATACATTGCTTGGACATAACAGTAGACATGACTACGGCAATCTTGGTGTTTGTTTAATTCTTCAGCCCAAGGCGAAAAAGGCTGTTTTAGATTTCAAAACAGTTGATAATCGTATATATAAGCTACTTATACGCATGTAACTAGTCAATCACTAATACGCATGCGACTAGTCAATCTAGTAAAGCAATCTGTCAATCATTTGTATTCATACGCCAAATGATGTAAGCTAACCCAAGATAAAGAATCATTTTAAAATAATTTGGATGATCTGCTGGGATCCATACCGAAGCACGACGTCAAATTAGCGATTGGTGACTTTAATGCTAGAGCTAGTAAAAATTAAACTAACTTATCTGAAAACTTATAGATCCGTATTCTCAAAACGACCTAACGACCGATCATGGGAAAAGAGTGATGTACTTTGCGATCGCGCACAACCTCATTGTGGCTAGCATATTCTTATCTCACAAAAATATCCACTTGGGAACACGGAAACACGGGAAGGAACCACACGTCGGATCATCCAAGATGTGTGATCTTATTGGTCGCCTGCCAAATTTGTACGTAGCGACTATCAATTGGTCACCGCAAAGCTAAGATGGCAGTTTTCGTACAAGTCAGAAATCGCAGGAAAACGTATTTTACGTTTCAATTGGAAAACGGAGATGAGAAAGCACACTATCATATTCTCTATAATGCTAGTGCTCTTGTTAGCACTAGCATTATAGAGATCAACGTTCTATAAATTATAGAACGCTCTATGGGATGTATTGAAAACTTTGGTTTGATGATTGGTTTACAATCGCATGGAAGATCAAAGCGGTCTTTACTAGGAGAACCACCAAGTGAATTTGTGGACGGAAAAAGCGTGAATGATGGAAGGTTAAAGTTTTAAGAGAACAACCTCAGCAATGAACACAGTACTCGTAACTTTTTTAAAGAAGCCTATTATTCTTGGTTGGTATAATGTTAAATAATGGTCTTATTATTTATAAATAACGGGTTTTCTAATAAGAGGTTTCATTTTGATATTAAAAAAACGAGTATTTTTTAAGAGAAATCAATGAATGTTTATTTCATTGTAAAGAGGAAGGTATGCCATTAACATTTGAAAACGATATCAGCCAAATGGCCACCACGGCTACGCTTGCAGCATCATAACCTTTTCATGAAATTTTCCATGACCAATTCGTATATATGCGGCTGTATGTATTCGATAACTTCATGAATTCCATCTTTAAGATCTTGAATCGATTGTGGAGCATTGGCATAGAAATATCTTTCACGTGGCTCCAAAACAAAAAAGTCTAAAGGTGTTAAATCACAAGATCTCGGTGGCCAATTGTGATCACCTCTTCGAGAAATAACACGGTCAGGAAACTTTTCTTGCAAAATGGCGATTGTTTCGTTGCTTGTGTGGTACGTAGCGCCGTCTTGCTAAAAATAAACGTCGTCCACATCAATATCTTCCAATTCCGGTCATAGCGCAATCTATTCACCGTAACAGTTGCACCAGTATCGTACCATTTTTAGTAATGACGTAGTTTTTACTTGTCAAATGTCAAAAGATGACAGCTTCAAAATTGACAGCTGCCCAAATAGCAGGCTATTCAAGATGAAACTTTTTATTGTGTTACCCTATATAATGGTGTACGCACCATATAATTATTTTATTGATAATTTCACAATAAGTGACTCGACTGACCAGTTAGAATGATACAATATAAGTTCTTATATTGTCAGTGTACGTGTTGGTAACGGAATGTCTTACAGAACGAATTCAATGCAGGTAAAGTGGCAAAGTACAATACATTCCTCCACCCAACGATGGAGCATCACCGGCTGCACGCGATTTAATTCTTTCTGATCGACGGACGTTTCTTAAGCTGATGAGATTTTGATTTGGTGTAGTTGATTGCTGGGTTGATGTTGCCGTAAAATCCGCAATTGGGTTGACGGAAACATCTAATTCAATTGAAACGAAAGTTGGTAATATTGAACCCTCAATAGAAGTTGAAGAGTTCTTGGTGGTTATAATAGATCATCTTCACGGCATCTCAATTGATCGATGTGTCATCGCATTATGGTACCATTTTCTATTTCAACCCGATAAGTCGCAATTCCTGTGGTTTCTCTTACCATCGCTGGTATCCACTATGGTCCAGAAGCATAATTTTGCGCCCTTACTCTTGAATTGTTGGTTAATTCACGAGGGCGCACATTAGGTGTAGTAGATTCTTTTTCAGTGGTATTGAATCTGGATGGAGTCCAATCCGACGGTTGAACAAAAGTTCCGCTGGACTCTTTCTAGTATTCGTGGATGGCGTCGCATGATGATGGAACACAAATGTTGACCAACGTTTATAAGTATATATTGGCTCTTTCTTCAAATAGTTCTTAGTTTCGCGTACCATTCGCTCTGCTTGCCCATTGGATGATGGGTGAAACGGAGCAACTAGAGCATGTTGAATTCCGTTATTCTCGCAAAATACTGTGTCGTCTGCCAAGGCAAATGCTGTACCATTATCACTTATAATTATATCTGGAATGCCGTGAGTAGCGAAAATAGATCGAAGCACTCAATAAGGGCAAAATTTGTGATTTTTAGTTGATACGATCGCACCTTTAACTATTTAGAGTAGGAATCAATCAGAATAAAATATACTCTATTTTGAAATGGTACTGCAAAATCTATATGAACTCTATCTATATGGACTTTGCCTGTTTCCATAACTAAATGAGAGCTTGGGGATTTTCAGGACGATTCTCCTGACACGGTCTGCATCCTCGAACAAGCTTTACGATGTCATCGTCAATTCTAGGCAACGAAACATACTTCTTGCCGTAACCCTCATTCGCACAATTTCTGGGTGTGCGGAATGGATGCGACCAATATTAATCGACGGTACACCGAGAAAAATAATTGTATATATTTAATTAATCCTTGTGTTATCGGAATGAAAGGTTATTTCGTATTTAGCCCATGAATAATTCATTGATGGAATGTAAGCAACTTACTTAAACATCATAAATTGTATTAACACTGATTTTTAAATACAATTAAATTTCATTAAACTAAAATTTATGATCTTATTAAATTTGTTTTGTTTTGAAGAATTTTATTTAAAGCGAATTACATTTTTTTACAGGCGCTCGTTAAAATAATGAAAAGTTAATTAATAGCAAATCGCAAGTTTAACAAAATTTAATCTATGTAATAAATATGTGTGAAAAACAAAAATTCTCGTTAATTAATTTTAATTTATTTGATTAACTATATTCATTAAATATAAAAATCAGAAGTAAAGAATTTTCTTAGATCCATACTCCTTTCTTTGCTCAGTGCCATCTATGACTTATTATTGAAACCTTCCCAGATTTATAAATGAAATACTAATTTTAAATTCATAGTAAAGCTTTTATTTCAATAATGTTTTTAAATACAAAATAATAACAATGTCTTAAACTAAAACTTTAAACACATAAAATAGTAGCTGGTTGTTTCATACAAATAAATAAATTAAAATAATAGATTCAATAAAATATAAGTTCATAAAATTATAAACACATAAAATTTCTAAATTAAATTCTAAATTCTAAATAATAAAATTATCTTTTTAACTTGTTAATTAATACATCGACCGCCGGGAATGCATCATCATAACTTGTTTCTATATTGTAAAAATATTTTTGAATGAACTGCCAAACAGCCTTTGATTGAGGAGGGTATTCCAAGTCGAAAACTTGAAACAACTTAAAAGCGCAGTCCAATGCAGCTAACAGGCTCAAACATTTGTATTTAATCGAGTCACAATAAACGAAGTACTGATTATCAGTATACATATTCTCACCGATCACAAATAAAAATGGTTGAATTTTAGAATTTAGATTAATTTGGGCATTAATATGTTTGTCAACTTCCTGTGGAGTTGCCAATACTTTCAAAAACGAATTTTGGGCATCTTTTATGGTGAATCTTATATATTGCTTATTATTAATTTTTCTTTTTGCTGCCGGTTTGATTACCGCATGCAAAAGCAGCAAAATCACACATGATCGAGCATCTGAAATTAAATTTAAAAATTATTTGTAGTAACAAACTTTATGCAATAAACCATGTAAATTAATTACCTGACGAAACATTTTTCTGCTGTTTAAATTCATTTAACATCTTTTTCGAAAGCGGCTCTATAATTTTACTGTCCATTATCGGGATTATGTCCTTACAAAACCTGTCGAATTGAAGAAATATATTCCCAGAATTTGGATAGATTTGAAGAAAATCAATATCTGCAAGGCGAGTACCATATGATTGAGCGTAAGCTGGCCATTCATTTATTATAACGTTTATATTTTTTTCGCTAATGTTTTTTATCCACTGTATTCTAAATGTAGCTGAAGATTCCCATTTTTCTAAAATATCATCGAGATTATTGTCGTTTCTATTATATTTTAATTGCAGGCATAATTCTCGTGCAGTTTCGTCATCTATTGTATTTGAGACTAAATAATATAAAAATATTGTTAGGTATTATCATTACAATTTAAAATTTAAAACACGACTACCATTCAAATTATTTGTAGCTATGGATTCTACTGGTCTTTTGTAACGTGTTGTTTTGGGCATTAATGAAGAATTTCTCAGTTTAGACATTCTATTGTTATATCTATCATAAAGTTGTCCCTTACTTTTAAGTTTTTGTCGTCGTTGAAAGTACACCGACTGAAATAAAGATAAAGAATTCGTAAACAATAAATGCTTTCTTATATTGGTTTTAACTGCTTACCGCAGTTTCATTTTGAAAATAGCGCTCAATTTGTTTAGACATCTCGTCACATTGAGTAACACCCATCAAAACATTATTATTCAAAACATTACTATACGCAGTGGTTGTTGTTGTTGTAACACCAATGTAAACCAAATTTTTATTATTAGAATAAAACAATTTACTTACCAATAAATTTTTGTATAGTAGTTTCCTGAATTTTGCACTCCTTCAATAAACTATAAACACTTTTAGGTGGATCCATTAAAATTTAAAACAAAGAATAATTTAATCAATTATGCAATATCAACTTCACTTTTAAACGTTTGGTAGACTTATGAACTGATATCCGAATAAAAACCATGCCGAAATTTTCATACGTTAAAGAAAAAATTCTTTAATGTGATTATTTATAATTTATTTAAAGAATATTACTTAATACAATTAATATTATTATATAAATTATATTATTGAGTGATGAATTTTAATAGAGTTTATTATTGTTTTTAAAATTAATTATTTTTCTTTAAAATAAAGAATACTAATATTCATAGATATTATTAAATTTATTTAATATAATGAAATTTAATAAATACATGTATTATATCTAGCTAAAAATAATTACCTTTAGAATAATGCTAGTAAAAATGCTAATTCTAGTAATAATTACCGTTAGCTGTAAATATAATAATTATTTTATACATTTTTAAATTTGCTATTGAACCATTCCAATTTCTTTTAAAGATAATGCATTATTACCGTTAGATTTTATGTCACATTATGAACAGTTTTACAGGCCACGGAACATTTCTAAGACCTTTCATATTATTTTTTCTATATTTGGTAAGCGTTGAGAAAGTCAGTCCACTGAATGTCAGTAGGCCAATCCAATGAACGATTTTATATACAATTGATGACCACGTAGAGTTCAGCGATAAGAATCTATTGGTTAAAACGAGCCCGAAAAAAGTTTTTCTTATTTGTTATATTTCATGGAATCATTTTGGGTCTAAAGCTGCCACAATTGTTTTTCTAATTTAAAGTGCTTTTTTATGCAGCCGCCAGCTAAATCGGGGATGCACGAAAACAAGTTCGCTTTGAATATCAATCTGCACAATACATTGCTCGAGCGTCTATACTAGCATAGGTAATGGTTCGGCCTAATGATTCTGCACTCCAACAGGGGTCAACGTTGTGTTCCTTGTCATCACCGAGTGTAATCTATTCTCGGTACCACCCAACCCAAACTCCGCAGTTTTCTCTAATAGGTCAATTTTTCGGTCCGAAAGAAGTTGAAAGAAACAGAATGACAATTAAGTAAAATAAACATTATAAAAATAACCGTCATTTTTAAAGTTGTATAATGTATTAATTTTTAAATGTCCACTTTTAACCAATATAATCAATATAATTAACTATCGTTGTTCAAAATGCGAAAAGTCAATTAAATTTTATTCATATAGAAACTAGTTCATTAAATAAATATAAAATGTTTTATTCTTAAAAATTAGGATTTATTGCTTAAGAAATATTAGTTGCATTAATGAGAAATACTTACATCGTTAAAATAATTTGTATGAATATTACTAAATAACAATAATAATTGTTACTTTAACCTCAAAGTTCTTTAAAGACTCGAATCTAAATTTATTAACTTGATTGTGTTGGGATAATATTAAATTCATAAAGAAACGATCTTTATTTTAAAGAATATTCGTCTATATAATGACAAACTCTTTAATATAAAGAATTATTTTTAAATATAATGAATTTACTTAACAGTATTTTAAAGAATGTGTCTTCGTTAATAGAATGTAAGAATTTCTCTCGGTGTAGCTTGATGGTATTATTGTGTGATGTTCTCATAATATGCAGTCCCTAATACAGCTTAGCTCAGTTCGGCGCATCCAGAATGGTTTAAATTGTTCGTTGACCTTCTCGGGCCATCCCTTGAGGCACCACGAATTCACACGAGAAAGAATAGGATCCTCCATCGTAGACGTAGCAATATCACTCGCCATTACAACTGAACGTTGTATCATGTCTATCAATAACACTTCCTCTTCCTTAAAAGATGGTCATCAGCGCTTCTATTTGCTTTCCAGGGCCGATGAATGATTTTAAACTGAAATGCATTTATAAACTCCATGGCATCATACTGAAAGAGTATATTTGAGGTGTTGGCTTCTCTGGGTCTGGGTTAAACAATCCAAAAAGTGGCTTACGGTCTGTAACTATTTGGTGAAACTTCAGCCTTACAGAAAATAGCCAATTTTTTTTTACATCAGCTATAATCGCTAAGACTTCTTAAAGTTCTTATCGATCTCGGCGTATCGGCGTTTCGTTGGACTTAGCGTTATGGAATAGAAAGCAATAGGCCGTTTGGACTTAATAGTGTTACTCACCCTTTATTACAATACAATTCCAAACGCCAAAGAAAGAGGCATCTCACACCAGCCATAGGTATTAGCACCTAATCAGTCGATAGTGCAGATTTTAACTGGTCGAAACTCTGCTGTTGAACTTGTCTCCATTTCCATTTCGTATTTTCATGAAGCAGCTGGTGTAGCTGCTCAGCGATGGTTGCTTTACCCTGAATGAAAATATGATACAAATTGATGACCCCCAAAAACACTTGAAGCTGTTCCTTGCATTTCGATGGTGGTGTTTTGCGGATTGCTTCAATCTTGTCTTTAGTGAGTCGAAGACCACTTCCGTCTATGTGATAACCCAAAACACTGGCTGCTTCGCACCCAATTGAGCTTTTGTCTTTATGTAAACGTAATCTAGCTTTATCAAATCGTTGCAAAACTTCTGATAATTCATACGTAGGTCATCTTTGACAGATGCAATAATTATGATGTCATCGAAATATGGAATGATGCTTTCAATTCCACAGAGTAATTGTTCTATGAAGTTTTGAAAAACTCCGGGCGGAAATCCCAATTTGTGGGATGTTTGTATCATTGCCGTCTTCTCATCAACCGTAAGCTGCTGATATTGGCTTTAGCCAGGTCAAGCTTAGCAAAGATTTTACCCCCTGGCATGGTGGACAGTAAATGGGTCGCTGACGGTATTGGAAAAGTGTGAGGAAATAGAACTTTATTGGCACTCGACTTATAGTCATTGCAAATTCGGACATATCCATCAAATTTTAGAACAGGCACAATTAGTGTGACCCTTTCACTGTAGTCGACTTGCTCTAATATTCCCTGCAACGTCAACTTATCCAACTCTTCTTCGACGGATACTCGAAGAGCGATTGGAATGCGCCGGGCTGATAAAGGAATATGTACTACTTCTAGATGTAATTTGAATTACAGCGGTGGTTCCCGGATTTTCCCAAGCTCTGACACAAAAAGATGCTGAGACTTTTCCATCATGTCTGCTCACTTCTATAATTCAATAGTATGTACTCCTTGAATTGATATGCCCAAAGGCACAAAACAATTACGTCCCAATATACCGGTCTTAACGTATAATGGAAGTCGATCGATATGATTGCCATTAGATACAATATCGACAATCATCCTTCCCAGAATTTGAATGGGTTTTGTTGGAAATTGGTTAAAACAGTTCAGCAATTTGAAGTTTTGGTGAACTTTTCCAAATGGTTTTGAAAGTCTGTTTAGATATAATGGTAAATCCCGAGTCCGAATTGACTTCAAATTTGCATCGTTTATTGTTAATGAGCATTGTGGTATCCATTTTAACTTCGGGAGATGCAGTTACCAGCTTAACAGAATTAAAACGAAGTTTGTTCTTTTTAAGTGTCTTTCTAGTTACTGTCATTTGTCTGGATTGGAACGACAAGCCTTTTGAATGTGCCTAGTTAAGTTACAAAACGAAGAAATACTTGATCGGAATCTGCTCGTGGATCTCGGATGATTTTCTCCGCAACTCTCTTAATGACTGGGTGTACCTTGTCATTTTTTGATTGTCTGTGGTCAGTGGTTGTTTTATACGTATGGTTGGTGTGGCAATGTAATGAATTTTACTTGCACATGTGCATCGGCTATAGATTTGTGGTCTTTCCTTGCCGTTTCTGCAGCAACGGTTTGTTCAATAACGGTAGTTAATAACAGCGTTTTTTCTGCCAAGAAATGTTGTTGTAATTTTGAAGTCAAGCATGCGGTCTAAACTTCCTCTCCGAAAATTGCAACCTTTTGCAAAACGGCATTTAAAATATTAAAAACGAAGCCGTGATTTCTGACGGTCAGCCACTGCCCAAATTTTTTCGTGAAGAAGAACCTTTCTAAATATTATGAGACATCTCGTGACGTATATCAGGTATTCTTGGATTTCCAGCAGGCCTATGACTCAATTCATCGGGATAGCTTATGGTTTGGTTTAGGATGTCTGGGAATACCTGACTAATGTGTGCGTTTGTATAAAATGACAGCAATGGAGCCACAATGTTGTGCCAAAGTTGAGAACAACCTTTAAGTGATTTTTGCAATTAGCTCTGGTATCGGCAAGGAGATGCTCTGTTTTCAATACTCTTTAGTCTCATGTTTAAATTTATCTTTCTTAAAAGTGGAACACTTCAGGAAAACGTCTTGTACATTGAATCCAACCAGATTCTGGCTTATGCAGATGTTATCTGTGTAATTGTATTAAATGGCAAGGGTGTCAGAGAACTACTGGATCCACTTGTACGATTCTCAGCTTCCGTTGGTCCTAAAATAAATGAGTCCAAAACAAAATATATGATCACTGGTTTTAGAGACCAGGTCGCAATGAATTTTAGTAATTATGACCACGCATTTGAAGAAGTGATAAGTTTCCGATACATCGGGTTCCTTGTCACTAATTATAATTGCGTGGGAGGAGATATTAAAACGCGTCTTGTTGCTGGCAACCATGCAGTTTGTATGATTTACGCCCGCTGCTAACGTCAAAATACCTTGCAAATACCGACAAGTTGAAGTTGTACAAGGTGCTGATCAGACCCATTGACATGTGTGGGTGTGCGAGTTGAACCTTGACGGAGTGAGAGATTGTTAATGACATTCCAGAGAAGAATTATGGGCATAATATATAACTCCAAACGCGACTAAGACGACCCTTACCGAATTTTATTGAACCATGGGATCAGGAATTTCATGAAAATTAAATTTATTGAAAGAAGTGATATATTAACACCCCTATTCTCTTAGTCGCATCACTTCATGTGAAGTGATAAATGTGATAACATGATGCATAAAATGCTATTCTCATAGTCGGTTCATGTGATGTGATGCATTTGACATTTATAAAATAATTTATGTAAACATAATCTAAACTTTTTTTTTAATTGGAAAATAATTAGAATACCATTCTGTCACTGTATTTGTATACTTTTATCACAATATAAATATTCTTTTTTTAATTTTATAAAAACGAAATAAGGAACCTTGTTTTAATAAAAACAAAGAATTCAATACTTCTTGTTTTATATATAAAAATAAAAATTATTTCAGAAAAGAAGTAAAACTTTCTTTAATGTGATAATATAAATATTTATAATAATTTTTTATCCAAATTATTTCTAAAAAGAACAAGAAGTATTGTCTAAAAACAAGAAGTATTGAATTCTTTGTTTTTATTAAAACAAGGTTCCTTATTTCGTATTTATAAAATTAAAAAAAGAATAAGGAAAATAATTATTTTTAAGCTAATTTTATTTTATTTATTGATTAACTTCAAAGTAAAATTTGATTACTTTAATATTTTTTCTATTAATTTAAATCATAATTTTATTTTATGACTAAAATTCCATACTATGCTTCAAACTACTTAGATCGTGTTTGTAAAAAATTTGTATTAAATATATTTAATAAAAATATTATTTTAAATATGTTTTTACATAAATAAATAAATTTAAATTTAAAAACAAACCAAAATAATTTATCTTTAAAAATATCTAGCAAATCGAAAATTTACGTCCAACTTGCTTTCTTTTGCTATTGGTATCATTTACAAATACTAGGTGATATAAACATCACTTGAATCGACTAAGAAAATACCAAAATGTGATCATCAAATCATGTGATAGTTATCACAAGTCTCGGAATAGGGGTGTAAGTGTAATATTGAGTTACAACAAGTCAGCATGAATTTAACATGAATACTACAAGTTTAAATGGATACTACATTCGATGAAAATCCCATTTCTTCATAATAACCTCTAGAACTCATACTGGATCTATACCAATATATTTAAGCTCCTGAACATTTATTCCGTACCAAAAAATGTAAGTGCGAGTAAAATAACCGGAAGATAGAGTATTGGTAAATGTTTTGCACCTGCGCATTTTATTATTCGTCATATTTTATATTTCTCACTTGATATTTTGATGATGAGTTGATCATCGCCATATTGTATTGTATTTAATTTTAAAACGTTTGTGATTTGTCGTGTGATTTTTAAAAGTATTTTAATTTGAAGAGTGATTAATATTTTGTGAACAGCGATTAATATAACTTTATAAGTGTAAACTATTTAGTGTAAAACGTTTAAGTGTGATTTTTAATAGTATTTTATTTTAAATAAAAATGACAAAGTGATTAATATAACTTTATTAATTTATATAAGTGTGAGCTCTTATTATTTAGTGTTCTAATTTATTTTGAAAATAATTACGTTTTTTAGTGAAAAATAATTTAACTAAAATGTTTGTATTTGAGGTTTTCATTTATATAAATTGATTTATTTGTAATGCATATTTAATATTTATTAGATTTATAATTATTTGTTTAATTTTTCAATTAGTTTTGCTTATTAACACCAAGAAATAAACAATACGAGAAATGTCATATTCGTATGTAGAATTTACAAAATAAATTTTAGATTACATTTTGTTGACATTTACCGTCATATATTTATTTGCAAATGTATTCTAATTAGATATACAATTTATCTAGTTATATCGTTAAAATGATATAATATCAAATAATGAAAGTTTTAATACAGAATTTCGAGTGCTTATACCTTCGTTAAGGTGCTTCCCTCTGAAAAACAAAAGTGCGAGTTGTCATATACTATGCTAAATATATTTTTAATACTATCAGAATCGACGTTCAGATGTAATAAAATAACAACGACGATTACACAAATGTCAACCAAAGTCGATATGGTTGACGACTACTTAATTAATTTAGTGATGAAGGCAAATATCGGTGCCGAATGCCGTTTAACACTAATTGAAGAGTTGACTACATATACCGCACTTCGTTCTCATTAAATTCACGCATATTATTTCATTTTAGCGCAAAATTAGGTTATGGACAACATATGCATAATTTGTAATTTTATTTATCTTATATAATTTTATGCTCAACAATGTCTTACAACAAAATTATAATTATCGTACTAATAATGATGAATATATTGTAACAATTAAAAACATGCAAACAACTTTAAGGTAATCCACTTTAAAAAAATATAAGAAGAACTATGGTCTGTTACACTCTCTTTAAAAAACGATTTTAACGCATGAAAACCGATCAATCAAAATGCCTGTGCGTACACTGTTGGTGTACGAGTCTAATAAAATGTAGCAGATCATTTGTACGAAATAAATAAAAAATAAAAAATATTTAAAATTAAAAAAAAAAATTATAAAGTTTATTAATTTATTACGTTTATGTGCGAAATTAATTTATTTTGTTAGTGCAATAAAGTGTAATTACATTTTTATTAAAAGGGTATAAAATATAATTTTATGTACATAATATATATTCATACATATATACATATACAAGTGACCGCAGATGTTTTATACATCGTAAAGATGATAGTGGCATGCACTTTTATGAGTATAAATATTAGTCTCGTAATTTCCGTAATAAATAATTAAAATCTGTTTTAATTAAATTTTCTCACCCTTGCTGAATTATTCTTCGTTTTGTTTTTATATAAATACGACATAAATCAAATGGAAAACTTGCAAAATATATATTAAATTTAATAGTACGCATAAAATATATAACTGACCATTTATTTACATATTTACAAATTGATGTCTTAATTTTATGTCAGTGGCTTAGTATGTGAAAGGGACAGGGACAAAACAAATTCACCTGCAAGAGGTGTTTTCTTCCTTTAATCGTCGAGGCAGAGTTTCTATGACAAATCACCCAATATAGTTGGGCTGGTTAAATATTATTTAATGACAATATAAATTTTTAGAAGCTCTAAAATTAGGCGTTGTTATTAAGTTTACTTTACTGCTTAGCAATTGTGTTATGCTGCAAAAAACAGAAAACGAAATTTAAAAAAGGCATTACAAGCTAAGAAATTGCGAAAGTTTTTTAAACTAGTAATAAGGTAGAAACAATTGAGGAAAAAGCACTAGTAAAAGAAACAGATTGGGTCTTAAAACAGGAGAAAACGAAAAACAGAATAGAAAAGCGTAGTCATCTCCAGAAAGTGGCATAACTTCAAAAAGACAGCAAAAAATACTTAAAGAAGTAAAAATGTTGCCTTCGTGCCAACAATAATAAAAACAGTCACTGATAAGGAATACAGAATCGTATCACTAAACTTCCACTTAGTATGGAAAACTAAGGCCGCTCAATTATAGTTATTGCTATAGGGGTCTTTATTAATTTTGCAAAAAATAAGATATAATATAATAACTAATAGACAAGGAATTAAAAATTGAAGATGTTGCAAATATAATTAAGAGGAAAAAGTAGAAAATACCGAAGGGGTTCAAAACAGTAGAGATTGCCTACTGGAATTTATGTTTACATATAATAGCTCTTGATATTAAATATTCAGGTTTTTGATAAACCCGACAATATCTCTGGACGATACATGAATAATTTGGTCTGAACTCATTATTCCCCCATCTAAATGTTGCAGTTGTTGGCGGAAAATCGCTGATTCCACTTCCATATTACGATAGCGACAAGCATTCATCGTACTTAGATCCATATTCTTAAGTTAATACCTTAGAAAAACATGGCCTGTGAAGAAGCCAGTTAGTAGCCGTTGGTTTGTTAAGTAGGAAGGGTTCTTTAACTCGATTTGACGAGGTCAAATAAACCTCATAACCTGTCGTAGTCCTGGAATTTTGCGTCAAAAAGAAAACCTTTAACTGTCTCCTAGCATTTCGTCGCTATTCTAAGGTGTGCCGTAGTCACACCGCAGGAGAGTTCTGGCCCAATAAATGGAAAACTAGAACCCACCTAGGCAAGACCCTCTGTAGCCTCGTTTTCCTCGATTTCAGTATGCCCTGCCACCCACAAAAATGTTACTTTATTTATGGTTGCCAGTTTTTTAACTGCGTTAAGACAATCCCAAGCCAGTTTTGATTCAATGGTGTGGGAGCTAAGAGCCTTTAAGGCCGCTTGACTGTCCGATACAATAAAGATCTTAGTGCTATTCAGGCTCCTTTCTATGTCTACTTGGAAAGAGAATTGACACTCCCGAAAATTCCTACTCCAGCTCCGTCTACTGTTTTGGAACCGTCGGTGTACCGTACCATGGACCCTCCTCTAAAAGATGTCCTCTGTCCTCCAAATGCCCCTATCTGGCAACAAACACAGAAAATCTTATCGAAATTCAGTTTGACTGGCATACTGTAGCAAGGCAATCTAATGGAATGGTTGGCCTGGATCATCCGAGGGATTTCAAAGTGGCCAACCATATTGCCAGGTTGAAAATTTTCTTCTGCTTGCATTCTCAAGGCCGCAACTACACCTTCCTTTTTACATGCAGGTGCAATAGTGCTAGTCCTAGGAGCATCTTCATTGCAGAAGTCGGGCATAATCTCATTGCTTCCATAATACCGATGCAAGCCAAACGTTGAACCTTACTTGGTAATGTTTATGTTACCTTCTCCTCAGTTTTATTCCACCCCACTATTGAAGCGTATGTGACCATGGGTCTTATGATTGTTAGGAATGACCAATAGATCATTTTTTGGTTGTAAACACTAAGTTCGTCCAACTTATGAGTTTATATTCAGGTGGAATGAAAAAAAAACATTTGTTATTTAATTTAACTTTATTTATATTTTATTTTCCACTATTACACTGAACTTTAACTTAATATTACCGGTCTCTTTAGAGCCGCGAAACAAAACTTTCTTACTGTTCTCTTTGGAGTCAGTATTTTAAATGAATCTCTATTTTCTATTTTCTTATAGTGTTTTGATAAACATGTTGTGACATGTTTATTATAATATGTCAATTAAGCGTTTTATATTTAATATATTTAATTACATTTAGATAAACAGTATTTTACATTTTATTAAATGTGATACTTTACTGATTACTAAGAATAACATTTTATTATGAAAAATGTTATTTTGTTTTATTTCCATTTCTCGGAATGCATAAGATTAATATAATACTACATTAATATAATACTACTATACACCCGAGATGTTCCAACCCCACAAAATAACATGATAGCCACTTTCGCCGATGACACAGCTATCATGGCAGTAGGTGATAACAACTCAGATACAACAGAAAAATTACAAACCGCCATAGAGCAAGTACATAACTGGACAAAGAAATGGCGCATAAAATTAAATGAAACTAAATCTGTACATGTCGACTTTACGAACAAGAGATTAGTACACAAACCAGTATATTTAAATAATCAAGAAATACCACATGCAAATACTGCCAAATATCTTGGTATGACATTAGACGCTAAGCTTCGATGGAAAGCTCATGTAAAAAATAAAAGAGACGAGTTGGGATTAAAATACAATAAAATGTGTTGGTTACTGGGAAGAAACTCTCATCTATCAATTCCTAATAAGCTTTTGCTTTATAAGCAAACACTGAAGCCGGTTTGGAGTTATGGTGTACAGCTGTGGGGATGTACCAAGCAGAGCAACAAGGATATTATCTAAAGATTCCAAAACAAAGTGCTAAGAAACATCGTCAACGCACCATGGTTTGTCAGAAACAGCGACATCCACAAAGATCTGGGCATAGAACCCATCAAAAGAGAAATTATGAAATTTGCTAGAAGTCATGAACAACAGTTACTTCACCATGTTAATATAGAAGCCATCTAGTTACTGGATAATATGGATTTAGTTAGAAGGATCAAAAGAGTAAAGCCTTTTGAGTTAGTGTAAAATCAGTTAAAATAAATCTTTTTCTAGTGCACAACAAAAGCGCGGTCAAATAATAAATATCCAAACTAAGGAGTGCATCGATGGATGAACCCTTAAATTTCAGTAAAATGTAGTAATTTAAGTTAGAATAAAATTGCTTATTAGTCTTAGACTAGATATATTGTAATTAAAAAAGAAATAATAAAGAAGATTATTTAATATAAAAAAAAAAATGAGGAGTAAAACTGGTACAATCATCCATCGAAATATAATTAATTTGAATATTTTAAAAATATTTTTCAATCCCATTTAAAAATGCGATGTTAATCGCTCGGCCTGCTCGGCTCAATTTTTCAACAGTCGAGTCATCCTCGATGAAGTGGGTTTCTTTTTAGAGCCTCACTTCTTATATGGTAATTAAAACTTTTTTCATCGATTTGAATAGAAACGATGTTCACATCTGAAATTGGACGATATGCCTCAGGCTGGGTATCTGGACGACCCCCTCCTTTTGGTTAAAAGACTAAATTAACTTTTCTCCAGAGTTTTGGAATGTAGTTAAAGCATAGCAAGCCCGAACGATGTGGACCAATCTAGGAAGAATCTCTTCAATACCCTTTTGCAGGAAAGCTGGAAAATACCATAACCTCCAGTCGATTTGAAGGATTTAAGTAGTTCCCCTCCAATTACAGCGGATAGTTTCTCGTCCTCTGAAGACTTCGTAGGGGTAAAAAGACTTAAGCCCTCGAAACTCATTCGTAGTATTCCGTCAGAAGATTTACCGGCCGTCGAGTCAAAGTGAGAAGAGGGCAGTGGTCCCCGAACTTCACACCGGATTCTCCGCTGGTGTGAGTTACTTTAGGAGCGTTACCATCCTTTGATTTTAAAAACTGTTCAATTTTTCCCTCGAGTATATGGGATATAAAAGTCACCTGTGGGACACCCAGTTTACCACAAGAAGGCTTAAGTTAAACTGAAGGGCGTCTGGTATACAGAGTTTGCATACTGAAGACTGATTTCCTATCAGCCATTTATCCTTTGGCGTATTCTATTTTACCTTGGATTAGGGATTTTTTTTCAAGGGAATTTTCTTTAGCGCCACATTTTAAATATGATAGCAAAAAGCGGTCACCCCATAGTAGCAGTGTGTGTAAAATGTAAGGAAACTTGTAAATACATATATGCAGATCCAACCTTGTTCCTAATTTTCAAGAACCGTAGGCGCCTGAATAGGTAATGTTTTAAATATGTGATAGCTGAATGCTTCAAGCTGAAACGGTAGAAAACTTTAAAATTGTGAATTGTGTGCTTAAAGTAATGTTTATTTTCAATGACAACATGTGAAAAAATATATCGAAATATGTAAAAAGATCCAGCACGGTTCCTAATTTTCTAATTAATAAATTTAGGCGTCAAATTATTTCGCCAGAAGCATTTTAAAATTATCGTTTTAAACGTGTGACAGCTGTATACTTTTGGACGCAATCGGTAGCTGTATTCTCACCTCGCACCAACCAAATTTCGAAAACGATGCATTATTGTACGCTTAAAGCAGTGTACACACATAAATTAAAAAAAAAAAGATAAAAAATTTATTCTGTTCGCAGATAACAAACAAATAACAAAAATAATTTATAAATAAATAAATTATTATTGTATTTAGATATTCAAAAATGATAAATTAAATAATTTATAATTTTTTATATTTTATTTGTGCGCATGTAAGTTAAAATTATAAAAAAAATAAATAAAAAATTGTTTAATGCACATGTCAAGTATTTTCTGTATTCTTATAAATTAAAAACGAAACAAATAAAAAATAAAATAAATAAATAAAATTAAAAAATTTAAATCACGCAACTAAAAATGTTTCTTCAGTTTATTACTACACCAGAACTATTACGGTTATTATATTCACACATTCAGTTCAGACCATATATATTCATAAGTCTTGTATATGCGTTTATATTTGTAGGGTCTACCATTCACATTAATCATTTTTCGCGTATACTTATGTATTTACACGTAATGTGTTGTCAAAATAGAGTACATAAATGTGAAATGAGATGAGGTTGCAATTCAATATAACGTCTATGTGCAATATCATTAAATTCCTATCGATCAAAATCGGCAGCTACTGGGTACAGTCATTTTGTTTATCATTAATCATTTTCATGTGTGTGTATGTGTGTGTGAGTGTGTGTGTGTGAAACGATAATGATAAATAAATAGGTTGCGAATCAAAATTATCCAAAAACTTTTAGTCATCCTTAGTGAAACACCAACCTAACCATTAAGTATGATTAAAAATTTGAATTTCCTGTCACAAATCAAAAGAAACATTTTTTTAATAATCATCCTCATCATTTTGGTGTATTGGAACCATATACTTATCGTAATCTTTGCGTTTCTTAACAAAACAAAATACAAAAAAAATATGCTGAGTCAAGTACCCGAAAGTAAGACATGAAAGAACGACTTGGGCAACAATGAAGATGGATATAAGAAAAATATTAAGATCTATAATTTTCGTTCCAAAACTAAACAAAAGAGACTTCTGACTTCTGTTTTGTGTATTTGAGATAACTTCGTCTTGTTAAATTTGACGCCTACCTTTTGTGAAAATCAGTAGGAAAAAAATTTCCATCCTATAATAATATTATTATATCTATTGTTATGTAGTATCTTGACATGCGTGTGTGTACACGAGTACATGAATTCTAGTGGTAAAAAAATTTCAAGTTGTAAAAAAAATCGGATGCTTATTTTGTTGAACAGATGAACATCTCGAATTGAGATCAAAGTGCCAATTTTGTAATTTAAATGAATTTTTAATTACTCAAAAGTCGAAAAATTCTGCATACAGATCTAATATACCTATATCGAACCCGGTCTAGATACATTTTTATGAATATTAATTGACTTAATACGCCAGTGTGACAAAGTGTTTTGAATCGAGGTGAAGCCAAGACATAAAACATTTCGCGATATACTAAATGATGTAGACATGACACGTGACGCGTGTACTAAAAAAATGATTTTTACAAGCCGTTGGTGGCCCATACATTTACACATCGGTTAAGCAAAACAAAAAATGCAAAACAGGAACGTAAAGTTGTTAGGAAAATGTAGCGGATTGGATTTTTATAATACTGCGCGTTCTGCATATTATATGCGGTGTGGTACATAACTTCGGATTGTTAGACATTCTAAACTCAATTTGTCCTCAACATGTAAAAACCTTATCGGGCGGCTATACTAAACTTGTAAACAAAACAAACTTGCCTAAAAGTGCTGTAATATTTCGCAAAGAACATATAGACACCATACCTTCAGAGTTCTCTTGCTATTTGGGACCATAATATGGGTAGCTTAAATGTGCTTGATATTGTAAAGAAAATGTTCTGCGTTCCTCAAGGTTTAAATTGACAATTGCGGAAGGCGGAAGTTTTTAAAATATAGATCACCGAAATGTAAATATATACATAATATATGCTAGGCGAAGTATTTATAGTGGCTATGAAGAGATTAGTGAAACTGACTTTTATTTCTTAATTGCCTTGGTGAAGTGATGTCATGTCAATGAATTGTAATTGGCTGTTCTATGCCCTTGGCTTCTCGTTTTTCGAAAAATAAGGCAGCACGACTCGTGAGCTTGTTACGACTCGGCATGTTAGCTTACATTATTCAGCTATTCTGCAATGTAAATCAGGTTTATAGCATATGGTTTTAATTGGGATAACTCAAAAATGTCCTGTAACTTGGATCATTTGTACTTCATAATGTAAGGTGTTATCAAAGCACGTTTTGTTTCTGGTAACTTTCCTTTGGGTTATTTCTCAACATTTTATGTTAATATCTTAATTGTTGAACGAGCAAATAGGTTGGCATTTTTCGAGTTTTTCAGGCTCAGCACTGCTTGAATAGCAAAATGTCTGGCACAAAATTCAAACTGTTATTACAGAATGTAGGGTTTCAATACATTCTGGAGCCTATCGAAATTCACTATTTCTATTACCTTACTTATTCCGTTTAGGCATGAAATTGGACGAAAGCTCTATACTAATGAAAGACTTTCTTGGTTTTTGGTTTTGTAACTGTACTTATTTGATATAAATTACTTTCATGTTTTAAGGTGATTCTGAATACGCTCTGCATCTGGATGATGACACCTATTACAACAGAAGCAGCAGCCACTCCACAGAGTGACTATAATGAATGCTAAATGTGCTACACAACATGTGCATTGAAAATGGACTAGACAACGTTTCATCCGAAGAAAATGATGATTTGTTCACTATCAAATCGGAATGTTCACTTATGATGAGAATATACACGACGAATTAACCAGCAGTACTACAACGAATCCTCTTTTGAATGAAGGGAGAAAAATACAACAAACCATTGTGAGTCGATATTTTACGAGCTAAAACATAAAAGACTCTACCAAAATAATTAATTATAAAAAGAGTTAAGTAAGAAATACTAATGATGGAAATTTAATTTGCTTAATATGTTTATTATGAGAAAAAAATAATATTTATAATTAAATAAAATGAAAATAAATAACAGTAAACAATAATTTTTACTTTATATTTTTATTAATTATGATTATTTTTACTGTTGGATTCCGATTGGGCTATCTTTTCCATAGCATCGGCAGTTCGGTGCTTCGCTTTAACTATTTCATCTAGTAGTTCTAGTTTTTTTTTATAGTATGCCTCTTTTACACTAACTTTTTGTTGGATACTCTCCGTTATTTGTGTTCCCACATCCAATGTCTGCGTCAGACGATGCGCAGCTACATTACGTTTGTGCCCTGGAATTACATAAAAAAATCGATTTTCAATACAAATACAGCAATAAAAATTTAATTACTTACTTTTAGTTTGAAGCGTAGGGACAGATTTTGCTATCCCTTTAAAACTTATAGTGCTATTTAATTTTTTTTTATAATTTCTGGGTGGCTTTCCATGAAATCTATTAGCTCGTCCTTTTGGGTATTTGTGATGTGCCCCAGTCTTTGGGCTTTTTGTTCATTTTCCATCTTTATTATTATTACTTTTATATTAAAACTACTAAATGAAACTATTAAAACTATCATTAAAACAACTATTAAAACTAATAAAAGTATTAAAACTAGACGAAAAAATTCGTTCTCTTTTTGAACGAAATTTTTCGACGATTTCAAGAATACAGCAAAATAAATTTTCGATCAAAATGAAGTAATTTGACAGATATTCACCGGTGGATTTTATCGAATAAAAGGAAAATTAAGAAAATTGTTCACATAGTTATTGACTAACTGATCGAAACAGTAATCTTTTTTTTTATATATATTGAAGCGCGATTTCCTCTCCATAATTAGCATATTTATGATTGGACTAGGATGTTTAGCTATTGAAGTAATAACATTTTATTTTATTACTAGAGAATTGTTGGAAATTTTAGGAATTATGCTTGACAATTCGAAATTTCTTAGATGGCTGAACCATCAGGAAATCAGAGAACCTAACCGCCTTTTCTTCAATTTAAGTAGCGGTAGAGATTTAAGATGCAACTGCGATGGTCGCTGGTTTCGATGGTCATGAATTTTAAATTTCATCCAGTCAGCTTGGGAGTAGTCGTGAAATACTTTTGTTACTTTTGCTTGGGTCTTGGAAAGTATAAGATTCACGAAAGAGTGATCAGAGAAATATTTTGAAATAGTACTAAATAAAGATCCGTGTTTCCTCTAGGGATTGTTTAATCATAAGAAGCATTTAAGTAAGCATTGAAATAAGGAATACCGTTCTGGATTAAGATTGCAGTGCCTCCATATTTGGCATTTATCGCATCTAACTTAAACGTGGTAAACCCAGCAACCTGAAATTTATATCGCTGGGTTAGTTGAGTTTCGGATAGAAAAACCAAATGAGGCTTGTGATGGAAGAGCATTTCTTCAAGTTGTTGTTGCCGGTCTAGTGAAACTAGACTATTGACGTTCAAAAAAATGCAAAGAAACTGTTCTAGCATGAAGATTTTGAAAATGAGGAAATTTATTTTATGTTTATAAGTGAACCGATTTTCAATGATTTTAGGGAATGGAATTCGGTCGTATTCAATGAAGAATTGGTCACATTTAGCTTTATAGTCAGCGAGGATTGTTTCAAATAACTCTTCGCAACCTTAATGTAGGCGAGCCAAGCTACTATGTAAATTTGGTAGGATCTGGTTTAGGCGGAGAAATATTAGATATACATCGTTTTCTCACATGCCACTGTATTGCTACTGGCCGTAGTTTAATCATGTAGTCGCCCCTCTTATGAGATTTCTCATGGGAATCTTTAGCTATTCCGATATTAAGTCACCTGGGCACGACTACGTTTCTTCTCCCAGTTGACTCTGGAATAGTTCATGCTTATAGCTGAATTTACGCTAGTTTTTCGATAGGCTTTGTCGATTACTACTTGAAAAAATGGCTTCGGGACGTTGGTAAATCCTTCCTCTTGAAGTTCTCCTGTGAGAAACTTGTAGATTAAACTTTATCTCTTCTAGATTTAACTTGGTTCGGAACATTTACATGTCCTTTTCTATATTAATAATACATACAAAAATTCTAGCTATTCTAATCAACGTTCAAATTTTAAGCTAAAATCAATAATCCCAACCCTTGTACAAGAAAATTATAATACCAACAATGAAAAAATGTCCACTACTCTAATAGCAAATAAAGAAAAAATAGAAACTCTAGCGAATCACTTTTAAAAATGCCATAATTCTACAAAAGACCTACATTAGTCTACTTATACATGCATAGTAAAATAAGTTCTCTTGGTGACGAACTTAACACTTATCGGGTTTAATCAAAATTCTCAGCTCGTCGGATTTTTTAAAGGTAACGCCATTTATAATATAGCACTTAAAAACTAATTTAATGCAATTTTGAAATTAGGTTATTTGGCCAAGAACGTCCCAATTTTTCAAAGCCATACCAATTCTAAATAAACCAGATGAAGATTGTGCTAAAATAACACCTGGGGCCTATTTAACCATCGTACTTTGCAACTTATCATTTATGACTATTCAAAATTTTGCTAAGTTAAATTTTATTTTGATAAGTTTAAGTGGTTTGTTCCATAAAAATAAAATAACATAATGTTATTGTACTAAACTTCCATGTTTAGTTCCGAATACATATTAAAGAAGCGTTTCAACGATTTAGACGAATATTATAGATTAAAATTAATATATTTCATTAATAATTAATAACGCTTTGTAAAACTCTCTTTGTAATCAAAATTATTTGCTAAATGAGAATTTTTGTTTTACAATAAAACATGTAGCAAATTTGCTATAGAGTTAAGAGGAATTATGGAATGTTAATGTTTTTTTTTTTCAAAGCCTTACTAGATGAAATAGTTTTTATTCGATTGTTATCATCAATTAAAAATTCGATTTTTTGAACTCATTAAACAGTTTTCAACTGGTTGATTTCAAGTGGTTGATAAACACCTGTCATACTGCGTTAATTCACATTATTGCCTTCACGCGGAGAAAAAAATCATCCATATTTTAATAGCTCTACAACTTGAGTACCAATCGATCGTGGTTCTCACACAGTTGGGCGTGTAAATTACACAATGTAATTTACTGGGTTTTTTACATGTAAAATGTATGTAAAATGTAAACGATTATTTTATACATACTGTAAAATATAAATCAACTTTTTCATTACAATTATCGCCATCTGTTACCAAATCTCTTAATTAAAGAAAAATTGACTATATATTACAGTGTAGTGTATTTGTATTTATTTATTGTGATATTTGTACATATGTAAAAATGTAAAATAAAGTGCAACTTTCCTATGATAAGAAATATTTTGACAATGAAATCTTGACACCTGCTATCAATAAATGTAATTTGATGAACGCTTCGTTTTTCGTGAGAGGAGTTAGCATATGGAATTCCTTGAATGGTAACTGCTGGGTTTCAAAAAGAATATTTTTCCCAAATTTAATTATTAATGTATTAATCAATTTATCTAGTATTAATTCTATGGTAAGGTTAGTATAATGGTATTGCTGCAAACTTAGGTTATGAAAAATTATTAATTGTAATTAGAATAAGAAAAATCAAATTGAATTAATAAAATTCACTACAGTTCCACGCTTAAATTCGATAATCATATTCGCTACCTCTTTACTACACTGGACATCAAAGGCATAATGCATAGGCATTTTATCGAATGGATAGAATAGGGCTAGTAATTTCAGGAATACATTTATTTGATGAGGGTGAGACGGGTAGTGATAATTTGGTTGATTTTGTCCTGTTTGAAATTAATAAAGATTTAAATTTAAAAGCCAGTCAAACGAGTATAGATTCACTTCATTCATTTCACTGCAGAGAATTATTTTATTTATGATTAAACGTCAAATTGCAATTAGTTTTCCGCTACATATCGAAAGAAATATGCACTCTTAAAAATATTGTATTTTAGTTTATTCAAATGTAGCTAGATGGCGCTATGTCACTAGTTGTTTATTTTGTCGAATATAAGAACTAGTTTAAGACGTAAACAGATGGCATTGTAGAAGGATAGGTGATTTTTATAGTCTCAATGTAGATAACTAAAAGTTGAAAATAATTATGATTAACCATTAAATAAAATGTTTAATTGGATTTTCTAATGCAAGTTATTCTTATAAACAAATGTTTGTATCATTTATTCAATATTTTAAATTATTTCTGGACGGATTCTCGTTTTTTAAATATAATTTACATATTTTTGTACAATACACATTTTTTTTGTAATTTACGTTATTTACATGTAAAATGGAGAAAACGTTTTTTACATGTAAAACGCCCAACCCTGGGTTCTCAAAATCCATTGTGTCATCCGATATTTCCTGCTGTTCGTAAGTATCCATTTCTTGTTTGATTTGTAAAGCAAAACCATATTTTGGCAACTATTTTGGAAACTGAATACAAAATAAATAAGTTAAACGGAATTTAGAAAATATTCTTTTGAACTTATCGATTTGTCATAATTGATGATGAAGAGTCAATTTGTTTCTGTTTATATGTAGTTAATCTCGAATGCTTTCTGTTTTCAAAACTAGCTACGGGTAACTTGAACATGGAAAAAATTTATTTGATAACCGAATTTTCTTTTTTACTCTCATCGGCCTATATTTAATTGAAATGAGATCTGCAAGTTTAAAGTGGCAACTACACAAAACAAAATTTTTTGGAAAGTCTTTCCCATAATTTTTAAAGCGACGTTTCACTTACTAGAATCTTGTTTTGAAGAAACGGCGTGCTTTGCAAGCCTATGTATATGTTTTGTCATCGTATGTTTTACATTGCAGAATACCACATTAATGACGACTATAACTTTTTTTGTTAAACATTGATTCCATTACGCCATCAAATGATTTTGTTTTGTTGAATATATTAGCAAACACGTTTGAATTAATTAGTAATCACTACAATAAATTCTCTAATTTAAACTGAATTATTAAATTTAATAATACATTTTAAAAGAAACAAAGTACACCTTAGGCTTAGCTGTCAAAACTTTTATCGTTTAAGTAGTTCATTAAAAGTCAAACAAAGCAAACGATAGAGATTATCAATAATACCATAGTAAATACTAAATAATATTTATTAAATATGATACATTTTGGAATACCTATAAAAACACAAACTGTATTCTTAAAAATAGATTATTAATTACTTGTATGTATATCAGTAAGGTTAGTTTGTAAGATTCGCATACATCTTGTTAGTTTCTTTTTAGAAAGATTCAAGAATAAAGCCATAGGCAGTTGTAATAAAAAAAATTACTTGTTTTATGTAAAATCACTTATAAAAATCATAAACTTCATAAAAATAAAGCATACTTGAAAACAAAAATAAATAAGTCTCTTCATTTTAAGTGCCTTCCTTAAAAGCTTCAATGTTCATTTAGCCTTTCTATATACTTACTACTTAAAATATAAGCCATCTATTTCAACAAGTCTACTAAACTATCAAGGATGTAACCGACAAGTGTCATTTATCTATACACCATTGATTAAATATCATTGATTTATGATAAAAGGCCATTATTTTGATTCAAATATTTTGATTTTAGTTAAGAGTAGAACGATAAAAGCCTTTCAAATATGTTTTTTCTGTCTTCCAAAAAGACACACTAACAAAATAAAAAGTGTCGGTTTAACCAATCTTTGAAACATTGAAAGAACTGTAGGTTTTATCCACAAACTTGACATTACCACATAAATCTGAACTATGCGCAAAATAAAGTTTTGATTTATTAAAGCATCAGCTAAGTCGAAGTTTTCATTGTCTACCATAATTTTTGAGTCAAAAAAGACCTGGAATATATAAAATACTGCATGTCTATGTTTAAGTATAGACAATTAATTATATCTGTTTTTTAATCTATATGACAACTCAGATAAAATTACACGGTTATCAGACAAATGCCCTCCGACCACAGGTATAAAATGTTACGCGTATCTCCTTGTGACAATTTTTGTGTTTTTTTGTTAAATATGTGGCAATTTTGTCCCTATATAACATAAATATGTGTACAAAAAAAAAATAAAAACACGAGTACATACATTTACTAAACTGGGATCACGCCAAATTCTAATTAGCAAATTCCGCGTCATACTAGTGAAGAAAAAATAAGACAACATTGAAGGAAAGACGTTCAGAATTTTTTTTTGTTAGTTGGTTTTGATTTTGTCTGTTGTTTGTTTAACTTGCTGTTATATATATATGAAAAAAAGAAGCAACAACAATTAAGATGCAATGGTAGAATTAAGAATGACAAAATGTATATACTAGCTATATACATATACGAGTACAAACGGATTTTTATATAAAAGATCCATTTATTTGATTAAAAGATTTAATTTAAAGTAAATTAATTTAAAAGACAAAAATTATTTTTAGTGTTTCTCAATGAGTGCATATGCGGGTTCTCCTTCCTGCTATAGCTAAAGAAATGTATTATGGTAAATATAACTGTTATGCATATTTGAGTCATACGATGATAGAAGTAGCATATATGTTTTTTGTCTGAAAAAGTCAAGCTTTAAAACGATTTCGTAAAAAAATATTTTCAACGGATTTATGATTCCACTATACATACAAAACCCCTGATTAATAAATTTTAAAAATAGGCTGGACAATCATATCCAGCAAGCTGTGAAATTGACTGAAATTGTTTCTCAATAATTCTGAATTATAGCTAAATTCTGTTCTGAATATCAGCGATTAATTGTGAGAAGTTACAAATTAAATGTCATTATTATTTTTAGAGATGTCATTCCTAAATTTAGTTTAAACTAAATTTGGTAGATGAGAATCAAAACTTATTCTAGGAAGTTGTTTTTGCGAGCAAATATAATAAAATTATGAGTTGAAGATTTTAGTTTGGTGTGTTTGAGAAGTGAGAACACAATTAAAAGGCGAATGTTCAACCGAAAAGATTAACTTAATACATTTGTGAAATAAATTTCCTAACAATATTGTATACAGTGATTGTATACAGAGACTGTGAGACCAACCGCTTGTCAAGTGTTCCGGTTAACGCCGGTCCTATTTCTACAGCCTTTTTACACTTAACAAACGGTAGGATAGGAAGGACTTTAATTTATATATATTTCTATAAATATATTTACATGCATGATAGATATGACCTGGTTTCAGACACCTCATGATCATTATGGCACAATTTTATTCTATTTTTACGGTGTAGGGAAAGGGAAGGTATGTCAATAACGACAGAATTGGTCCCATTTCCCGGTAGCCAACATTCAAACTATTGTTACCATAAGAAAATCACAATTTTGATCTGCATTCTGTTTTCTGTATTCTGTCATCTGTTATCTGTAACTCTAGTGTGTCACTAACTATTCAACTGTAATCTGCAAAAAAAATTCTCTAAAAACAATGTCTATTAATGGGCTAATTTCTTCAAGCCGTATGCTGTAATAAATTGGATTAGTTTTTGCCTGAAAAGTGCGATGAAAGAACAATAAAGGTTTGCGGACATTAAAAGCAGTCGACGCACAAAATTTCACACAAATAATGAGTTTACGTCATTTCTCGGCAACTTTAGTAACGCTGTGAAACGTGCTGAGTCAGTACCGCAGAAGATCATAAAAAGAAGATAGTTGTAAGCAGCCTATCTACTGTGCAATCAGCAACATTTGCTGTACAAGAGTGACAAATTTTTAGCTCTGTAGACGTTTTAGCTTGTCGAGCGGTCCACAATGCACATTTCTGTAGTGTTTATTTGGCAACTTTCATCTATAGCGATTTCCCATGTTGAACATTTACTAAATCAGAAAAATACTCTTTCTAGCCGTCGAGGACTTCGATGCTAATATTGGAATCCTTTGCAATCCTAAACCGTGTGTCCGGTAACGTGTCCCGTTCACGGGTCTGGTTAAATTTTAGCGGGATCAATTGTTCAGCTTGCTGATTTTTTAACAAAGTTTTTTTATAGGATGCAGATTAACAGCCTAGCGATCCAACTTTCATTAAGTTGCCTACGGCAAGCCAAAGATACTGTAGTGGAGTGATCGTTTATAAGTTCTTTACTGTATGGCCTCAACCTAATACCATACATATTCAAAGAAATCTCGCGAATTTGTTATACTCCTCAAAATAAAAGTGTAAACTACTATTATATCATATGGTGGTCTAATTATCCTTTAATCGTTTGTTAATGACATCCCAAAAATGTAGCCTCTCCGCTTAATTATTTTTCAAGTTCATACCTGCGACATTCATCTGAAACATTGATCAGATTTGATCGACACTTTTACTCCAGGAGAATGAAAAGGGGGTTATACACTTAAATTAAAAGTATAATGATGTGAGTGATAAGAAAACCTTCGTATTTTCTTCCAATCTACTTATGTGATAATTATTTAAAGTGCTAACTGCCTTGATGTGTCACAATTTTTATTAAGACACCAAAACGCAAAAAAGTTGTATTCAACTGTCCGAAGCGGGACATTAAAATTATGGGATTAAAAATTTAATTACGTGTTTAAAAATTACAAGTTAGCAAGCCGGGCAAAACAATATGTGAAGGTATGGTTTTGTATTTTCGATACATAAAAATAATATTTTTGTTTTAAATGTCGTATATTAAAAAGAGAGAAGCTGATAATATTTAGAGCGCTCGCAAAAATATTAGTAGTGAAAACGGTACTTTTTATGGATGTGTTATTAGTCAGAACGTGGCTGAAAAGCAACAAAGTGCGATTAGAAGTAGTAAAATTACAAACGAATATCGTAATTTTATGGAGCAATAAAATACTAAACATTGAATAGTATTGAATAAGTACAAGATTAACTTTAAAGCAAATTAAATAGAAACTTATGCAGAATTATCAGATTGATGTCTCCGTGGAATGTGTACGCAAACATTTCTATGGTATGCTTTTTACACTCAAGAATATTTAAAGGGAACCCGAAAATGCTTATAATGAAATTAATGAAAGAAAAAGACATCAGTATGTTAAACAACTGATAGCATACCAATCTGAAAATCGACTAATCGTAAATACATTTAATATATATTTGATAATAATATACATATACATATATGTATATCATATACCCTTTATTGAGATCTTTTACAAGATCATATTTTTACAATTGGTGATCATTGTAGGTGGTCAACCCAATAAACTGTTTTACATATATTAATTATACAAACATTAAAAAAATTATAAAGTGTAGTCGTTTTGTCGCTAGAATTAATGAACGCTTGCAAACAACTGTGATATTTGGTTACAGGTATAGCTATGTTTATTTTATATAAAATATTCTAATTTATTAAATTTGTGCTTTGGCCCCTTTGAGTATAGCAATCAAAAGTTTCCAAAATATTGCGAGACACAATTTCAGTATTGTTCAGCGTCCTTAACTAGGAAGTAATGAAAATTCCGCAAGACACTTGCGATTGGCTACACATTCCTCAAATGTATCGGTGTATTAGATGGTAAGAAAGTTATAATATTTCATATAAACCATTATAAAATATATGTTTTTGCAGGTAAGCATTGCAAAATAAAGCCGATATAAGAATTTGGCTCAAATTACTAAGGCTACAATTACAGATGCAACAAGTATTACAGCAGGTGCCAATTAGAGATTTATATTTGTTGACGTCGGAGTAAAATAACGTATTTATAGTATAGAGGCAAAAATAGTACTACTACCTGTACCAAAGAATTTGTCAGCAACGCAAACTCCTTCACCTTATGTATTTATGGCAGACGACGAGTTTCCTTTGTCGAAAAACATACAAAATGTAACAATCTAACACTCTTATATATTATTTGTATACGTATTACTTTTCTCTCTTCATTTGGATTTTTCAGCAGCTGAAAAAGATAGAAAAAAGCGGGGGTCGGAATATCACAATAATTAGAATACAACGAGTGCCGTTCTGCGGACATGCTGATTACATGTGTCCCATATAAAGTAAAGTGCTCCACATTTATTTTGCTCCGCTGCATGCTGATTTCTGTACGTTCTGTTTTCTACATTAAAAGTTCAATCTAGAAAGTTCCAAGCCATGATCGTATTACCGGTAAAAGTATAAGAATAAGAACGATTAATCCGCTTCGCATTTCTTAATTTTTAGCACGTTGGTCAAATACATCAAATTAGAAAGTTGTTGCCGAAATGTTCACATTATTCATGTGAAAGGTAAATCACTCATTCCAAAAATGCTGTCTTATCGCAAAATAATTTTTTTCCAGTTTTCTAAAAATGTTGAGGTCAAGTTGACCAGCAACCTTGAGCAATTGTTCATAGATCAAATTAACAGTAAGTGATCTGAGTGCTTCTTTCATCGACACTCTTATTCCAGGAGGATGAAAGAAAGTTATTAAATTATTAAAGGCATACCGTGGATGATATGCACACGTCCGCTTTTTATGCCAACCGACCTTTTTTGTTGATTATCTGAGCTGTTTTGATATGTCGCGATTTTTATAAAGACACCATATCGCCAATAAAGTGATCTACAACTATCAGATAAGTGATATTATAATGTTTAGATTCAAAACGATTATCACAGTTCTGAGATCAATATTTCAAATATAATAATTTCGACAGTTACAATATAATAAATAGGCTAGCAAATCTTTGTAAAATAAATACTTTGATCGGTTTGCTAAAGCTTGTTATAAGAAAAACAAATAAGTCGTTAAATTCAAACCAGAGCATTACAGTATCTTATGGCCTCTTAGATATATAAAAAGAATTCGAACGAAATCTTTGAATTTATAGTTTAAAGCTACTTCACATTCTAGGGCCATGTAAAATATTTCTTACCTTCAATATGACATGTATAGAAGCCTAATGTTTCGTTAAGTGGTTAAAGAAACGTCGTAAAAATTAACGAGACCCGTACAATACTAGCTGAACATAATCCAAATATCATCAGTGCTATTGACATTCGAAAGGGACATTTTGTTGAGCTGTCTTTACGAACTCTTTCGATTATTACAGAGAACCAAAGTCCTACTCTGGTAGCTCTAAGCTTGCAAATTTATTAGGCAGGATGGTTTTCATGTTCTTCAATTAGTTAAGTTAAACTTATCTAAACGTAGTAAAAATAAAGCTAACATTTTTTCAAAAATTTGTTTTCAATATTTCTGCCTTAAGCTGGATATTATTATGGGAAACATGATTTTATTATCATGGGAAGCATGAAACCCATATAGGGTTTCATCAATGATCCTTATATGGGTATGAAACCTTATGTGGGTTTCATCAATGATCAATGGGTTTCAGCAATGTGGTTTGCTGATAGAATCGTTGGAAATTGTGTGTGGTATTAGTTGCTATTCCTTATTCGGCTTCCAACTCTCAAAAATCCACTTTCATCTAGAAATGGATTTAATGATAATAATTTGCCTGAGTTTGCAAGTGTTTTTTGTAAACGTATATTCTTAATTTCCAAATTTGCAATATTGATGCTTTGAATATTGTTATGCAAGAAATGTATTTTTGATTTCAGTATGGTGTTCGATAAGTACTTAGCTTCTGTTCTCAGATTGGTCCATCGAATTTACCACATTTTTTTGATCTAGCCATAGTTCATTCGGTTGACAAAGCCAGATGAGTCCATTCTACCATAGTACAAAATTAACCAGCATGGAAGGGGTATTCCGTGGGTGGCGCAATCATTTGAATTCACTTTTGTCGGTACATAGTGCCAGTTGGATCTAGAAGTAGCCTTTAAAATTTCACAGGTAAGATTGGCGACTTATGATTTCCATACTCGAGGATGTAATGATAGTCACCATAAAATGTTGGCGAAATCTGTCAAGGTTGACATTTGAGCATTATAATGAGTGTATGATAGTTCAGCCTGGTTAACAGGAGAGCAGCACAGAACTCCAACCTAGGAATAGAAACAAATTTAATCTTGGTCTTGGCGATCATGATTCTTGTTTCGAAGGTTCCATCTTTTATTTTGGTTCGTGAGTATATAACTGCGGAACATGCATATTAGCAATGCATCATAAAAGCCATGCAGTTCTAAATCTGAATCATCTGGGTAATGAGATCTTTTCTAATTCTCTGAATTCGTTTCTTATAATTATCCAGTTCATACTAATAATTTCAGGTAACGGATCATCCCACTATAAGCTCAACAGCCATAATGATTGGAAGATAATTTTAACCAAAATAGTAGATGGAAAAAGCCACTCTATAGGATCAAAAAGCTTGGATGCTTTTGACAACATTTCTCTTTTGTTAAGTTAGGGATTTGGCAGCATCGAAACATTGAAATGATAACAGTCGGAATTTGTTAACCCGTCGGTTAACGGGGTTGATTCTAGTAACCATGAGCTGGTCCACATTAAGATTAAAGCATCCGGATTTTAAAATTGTGATAGTTTGTTCCTTATATATGTATGGTTTTGAATGCAGTTTGATATTTTAATATTTTTGGATGTATATAAGATTCATTAGGTTATTCCTAGAGTTCCTCTTCATATGACTCAAATTGATATATTCACGAATGAAGTTGATAAAGGCAGCTCTCAGATTAAGGTCGGTCTTCAGTCGTTGCTCCATGGATATAAAACGAATTATTGCTGACTTCAGTGAATTTCCTAAAATTTCTTCGGTTTCCCAAAAGGTTTGTAATGATTGGTCCAATTTCAGTCAACAGAATATTAGTAGTGGTATAACGTTGACCGTGGTACATATTGCCAACTATGATCTAGCCAAAATTAAGATTTTGTGTTATCGGGTTTCCTGTTCCTCAATATACTTGGCCATCTTCGATGATATCAAAAAAGTGATCAACGCCAATTTTTGAAGGTTATTACACAACCAGTTTCTCTAGAATATTTTGGAAACATCTGAAATCGCTTCAACTAGCAAATCCGCATTATAATGAGACCGCAGCACTATTGACATTTTAATTGGCGTTGATCAATTTTTTGATATCATCGAAGATGATTGCATAGCCACCTTTGATAATATCAAAAAGCTCACTACAATTTGAGATTTTGGATTGGATTGGAACAAATATTCAGATTGGTTATGCCGTTTAAAATTCCCGCTATTGAGGAACCAACTCCAATAATTTTAACGTTGGCCTTTCTTTTTAGTAATGAGGGCGTTTAACACAATCTTCGGTTACAAAAGACTTCTGAGAACCGGAATTTTAAATGGTTAACAAAATTCATCTTTCGTATATATCTAGTAGCTTAGAAAATGTGATTTGTAAAACTTGCTAAGTAGGCATATCCTCCATTTGGTTGCAAGTAAATAATTTGCGCAGCGCAAAAATGGCGGATTTGCGACAGCTGAAATTGCGATTGTAAATCGACATCCTCGATAATCGCAAATTTGTAATTCAGCACTTTGCTGAATACGATTTGCTATTGTCATTTATGTCATCTGTCACACAATTTTTGATTTTTATTTGGTTCATATTTTCCTGTGATATTCAATAATTGTTTTTGATATACAATAAATAGTAAATATTAGCCAAAATTAAAGAAATGGAAATCAAAAAAAAAGCTCAAGATTTTCAGGAAATGATCTAATATTATTTGGTTACTAAAAATATTAGAGAAAAATGCATAAGATGCATTCCTGTGTCCTATCTATTGGGCCAATTACATTTGGGAAGCCTTATGTCTTGCAAAATCCCAGTTTTATTTTAGCCCTGTCCACTTCATTTCTTGGAAATTTTTTAAATTTTTTTGTAACTAAGCCGACAAGAATTCACCAAAAATCATACTATAATGGCCGACTATCCTAAATTGTGGTAAACAATTTGTCCACTCACAAAGTAGAAATTTTCAGTCCTCAATTTAATATATTGAGGACTGGAAATTTCTGATGTTAAAAAATGTAATAGAAATAAAATGTATGGAAAAATGTTTGTTGGTCTTTTTAAATTTTATAATGACAAAGCGGAAATATTTGTAAAGCGATATTGCACAAAAAAAGTATTATGACAATCAAAAGGATCCTCACGATCACGAAATATCATCCTTTGAAGTCGTTTCGCCTGCGTCGCTGCATTAAGTCCATTTATAATTACCACAGTCATTATAATTTTAAAATTTATTTAGAAAGTCGGAATTATTTTAAAATTTATTTAAAATAAAAAATCTAACGTGTAAAATGACAAAATTTGACAAAGTTTGAGGTTATATACTGTGTTAAATAGATTAACTACCTATAAATCGGGGTCGCAAAAAAATTCGTAAAATTTAACAAGTTGTCACTGTCATTTTTATCGAGGATGTCGATTTTATGATTCAGCGGTGTTAAGTAACTTAACACGCTTGCGACTGAATTGAGGATATACCCCTAAGTGAGTTTTTTTATTTGTTCCTCAATTTATATCACAAAGTTTTTTAAATTGCTTTGACTACAGATCCAAAATTGAGGAAAGATTTTAGACCAAAATGTTATACACATTTTAAATTAATATTTCAAAATATAAAAATAATGCTTAAAATATTCCAATTGTCCACAACTATATAAATTAAATGGAAATGTAGCTCAGTTTTTGTTAGTTTATGATATAATTGGAAGGTATTTCGGAAATTTAAAAAGCGTGCTTAAATTTTTTAAATGTATTCTTTTGTTTTTATATTTTGACATAATTTTGACTAATAAAACTTGATAAATCATTACTTTGTTTTTCTGTAATATGAGTTTTGCTTTTCTAAATTGGTAATTTAAGATGACTTTTTGTGTTTGATTAAAAATATTGATACAGTTACAGTGTTTTTTTACATTTAGGAGCAAACTGTTGTCTTTCATGTTCTTGCGATTAGTTTTGTTGTACGACAAGGACTTCTCTTACAAAATAGAAAAATCGTAGTGACGTGTGAGCTCATGTCGATAAAATATTATGCCTAAAATATTTGGCCCAAACGCGACAACGATGTATGTCACGATAATAAATAAGACCTGAGAGGAAACTAACACTGCCCTACAGGTTTTGTTTATATTTTCTATGACAGTTAGAAATAATCTTGCCTTATTCATAAATATTATTGCGTTTCAGACGTAATTATTCGAAGAAAATAATAAGATAAAAATCAGTTATTCACAAGTTTCGGTACACATACATAAATTCACTTCCTGAGATTTTTTTTTTAATTTCATTCGTCTGATACACTTGTGTTACGTAATTATGTAACTTTAAGCAATCTTGCATCCAAAATATGTGAAATGACAACAATGGGAAGAAACTGGTGTGCACAGAGATAAAACAGATAATGATAATATATTATGATGGTTGATGAATGAATGGGGCCATATATGAATATGCCAAAACATCAAATTAAAATTTTGAAAAAATCATTCGCGATCACATTAATATATGCAAATGAGGATTAATTATATTTTATATATGTACTCATTAATTTAAATACAAAAGCCATTATTTCACCTCTCATTTCTTTTTTTAATTATAATTATACAGTAGAAAAACACTTGGATCCAAAGTGGTCGTATTCTTAAAAATAAAAAATAAAAAAAAATACTTGTATAAAAAACATTTTCTAACACGTCAATCAGTCCGTGAAATTTTCCTTTATGTATCAATATCACGTGACGTTATGTTATGTTACATATATTGCAAAAATGCATATAAATTAATAAATTCATCGCCTGACGAACCATAACACCTTGTAAGTTTTTTTTTTTTGTATTTACGAGTACCTACCGGTACACGAGTACATATCTATATACACATTTTAGCTTTAAGATAATAAATAATTGGTAATATTAAATATTTTTCTAAGATTAATTTTTTATTTGTAAGTTTTATTATTTTATTAGTTTAGTTGTTAGTTGATCCGCAATAATACTCATACACACATTATGTATATAGCTACGAGTATATGTACATAATCTATTTAATGAATAATTTACAATTTGTTACAGTCGAGTGGTGCTTTTTATGGTATCAATATTATTATGGGTAGCCCCTGTAAGTTTAGGAGTTTTTTAAATAATTTTTTTTAACTATATGATGGATTTACCTTTAGAACTCCACCAAAGTAAAAATTGACCAAAATAGATGGAATGATGACAATAAGAAAAACAAGTCCTTGTGGGTGACTATCAGTACTACGATTAATAATAAAGAAAGCTTGCCTATTTTAACAAATTATACAAATAATTATGGCACAAGCTACTTAAAGGACCATTACTGTTGGAACATGAACTAGCATTTCTGAATAGTGGTATTCTTCCCCTACTGGCTGTGTTTTTCAAAACTTGAAAGATTGTGCTTCACAGATTGCTACTTGAAAGGTTCAGACTATATTGGAAATAACTTTAACTGACAAAGAACATTTTAAGAGAATAACAAACAAGGCATCCGCGATTAGTTCTTGCTTGAAAATGATCAACATTCACTTTACTGAAGTAAGTCAAGTAAGTGAAGTAAGTGAAGTAAGTGAAATAAGTGAAATAAGTGAAATAAGTGAAGTAAATGAAGTAAGTGAAGTAAGTGAAGTAAGTGAAGTAAGTGAAGTAAGTGTAATAAGTGAAATAAGTGAAGTAAGTGAAGTAAGTGAAGTAAGTGAATTAAGTGAAGTAAGTGAAGTAAGTGAAGTAAGTGAAGTAAGTGAAGTAAGTGAAGTAAGTGAAGTAAGTGAAGTAAGTGAAGTAAGTGAAGTAAGTGAAGTAAGTGAAGTAAGTGAAGTAAGTGAAGTAAGTGAAGTAAGTGAAGTAAGTGAAGTAAGTGAAGTAAGTGAAGTAAGTGAAGTAAGTGAAGTAAGTGAAGTAAGTGAAGTAAGTGAAGTAAGTGAAGTAAGTGAAGTAAGTGAAGTAAGTGAAGTAAGTGAAGTAAGTGAAGTAAGTGAAGTAAGTGAAGTAAGTGAAGTAAGTGAAGTAAGTGAAGTAAGTGAAGTAAGTGAAGTAAGTGAAGTAAGTGAAGTAAGTGAAGTAAGTGAAGTAAGTGAAGTAAGTGAAGTAAGTGAAGTAAGTGAAGTAAGTGAAGTAAGTGAAGTAAGTGAAGTAAGTGAAGTAAGTGAAGTAAGTGAAGTAAGTGAAGTAAGTGAAGTAAGTGAAGTAAGTGAAGTAAGTGAAGTAAGTGAAGTAAGTGAAGTAAGTGAAGTAAGTGAAGTAAGTGAAGTAAGTGAAGTAAGTGAAGTAAGTGAAGTAAGTGAAGTAAGTGAAGTAAGTGAAGTAAGTGAAGTAAGTGAAGTAAGTGAAGTAAGTGAAGTAAGTGAAGTAAGTGAAGTAAGTGAAGTAAGTGAAGTAAGTGAAGTAAGTGAAGTAAGTGAAGTAAGTGAAGTAAGTGAAGTAAGTGAAGTAAGTGAAGTAAGTGAAGTAAGTGAAGTAAGTGAAGTAAGTGAAGTAAGTGAAGTAAGTGAAGTAAGTGAAGTAAGTGAAGTAAGTGAAGTAAGTGAAGTAAGTGAAGTAAGTGAAGTAAGTGGAGTAAGTGAAGTAAGTGAAGTAAGTGAAGTAAGTGAAGTAAGTGAAGTAAGTGAAGTAAGTGAAGTAAGTGAAGTAAGTGAAGTAAGTGAAGTAAGTGATGTAAGTGAAGTAAGTGAAGTAAGTGAAGTAAGTGAAGTAAGTGAAGTAAGTGAAGTAAGTGAAGTAAGTGAAGTAAGTGAAGTAAGTGAAGTAAGTGAAGTAAGTGAAGTAAGTGAAGTAAGTGAAGTAAGTGAAGTAAGTGAAGTAAGTGAAGTAAGTGAAGTAAGTGAAGTAAGTGAAATAAGTGACGTAAGTGAAGTAAGTGAAGTAAGTGAAATAAGTGAAGTAGGTGAAGTAAGTGAAGTAAGTGAAGTAAGTGAAGTAAGTGAAGTAAGTGAAGTAAGTGAAGTAAGTGAAGTAAGTGAAGTAAGTGAAGTAAGTGAAGTAAGTGAAGTAAGTGAAGTAAGTGAAGTAAGTGAAGTAAGTGTAGAAAGTGATGTAAGTAAAGTAAGTTATAGTTGGACTCTGCATTTCAACAGAGGATCACAGTTGTGTTCATCGTCATCACCGATCGCAATCGAGTTTGGATAACTAACAGCTGATTTGCGATCGAAGCCAACGAAAGAGGATTGTAAATACAGTTCAGGCCAGCAATGGCGAATAATTATTCTTTTGTTTTTACATAATGCAATAGAATAAAAATTTAAAGTAATAATTTGATTTCTACATTTTAATCGAACTTTAAGTAAGAATCAGTCAAGAAATTATCAGTTTTTGTGGCAATGTGTAAAATGCAACAGACTAAGTACGTAGTATAGGTGTTTTCTACTTGTTTAGTTTCTTAATATGTAATGCGCGTTGTTATATTACTTAGCACTATCAAGAAACGGTACAGGTTGTAAAATAGCTCAGTTTACGCTCTAAGCTACAATTTAGTGTTTTGACAAATTGCTTTTTAAAATTTAAATTTAAATTATAAATTATTTGTGAAAGCAAAGTGAAAGCAATTTGAATGCATGTATGTTTTGTGTTAGAATTTATTTACGAGAGGCATTTCGGATAATGCTTTTCGGATCTGGCTTGTTAAATAAAATCTGTTTATTCAGTCGTTGTTTATAAAGATACTAACTATAATCAAGCATAACTATAATTGGACGACAATAATATCGAGCTTTCGATTTGGAAATACTATTTTTTTCCAGTTGGTTAAGACAAATTTCAATGAAATATCAAAGTTGTTGTACAGCAACTTATTATTTGATGAACCATTTCGATCCCGCCAAAAAAGGGCTAATTTGGGAAATTTAATTTGCTATGTTTCTAGTGGGACCAACCATTTGTTTTAAGTCATAGTGAACATTAACATATAAATATAAATGTTATCATATCGAAAGTTGTGAGGTATAGCTAATTATAAGGTGCGACTGTGATACAATCGTTAAACTAATCAGTGAAAACATAAACAATTGCACCAATCGATTTCAACGAGGGTAAAACAAATAACGTAGTACCTACAATTTCTAGTGACGATTACAATAACAAACAAAAATATCATAAGAAAAGATGCTATGGATCTGGAAACAAAGAAAATTAGAACATTATTCAAAAACATTGAAAAAACATACCTTTAACGCATTTTTAATAGATGTTTAGCCATAGAATAGATAGTTCATTTAAGATCATTTGCAGCAAAGAAGGAATTAATAATATTAACAAGAAATAAAAGGATGTAAAGGTATTTTGAAAATGCTATCTTGGAAACCATCAGTGAAACAAATGAAACAATTAGTACTTTGCGTAATTGCTTTAGAACGGCGGATTCGATCGAATTTAAACGTTTAATTGTTTTCATTTTTTTTATTCATTATTATTACAACTGACTTATTATATAAGTCATATAGCAATTTATCTATCTTAATTTAATTCACATTTGTTGGGAAAAGCCTAATGACTACTTAGTCCCTAAGATAAATATAAATATTTATTTAAATAAATATTTGCTATAATATAGAATTATTTTAGTTTGCAATCACTAGATCCATTGGTTTGGTCTTATTGCTATCGAACAGTCCTGAATACGACGTATTTCGATATTGTTGAAGGCGTAAGTCATGTTTGGCAGCATAAACTGCAATTACTTCATTGATGTCTTCCATCTTTGCTACGGTGCAGGTCTTCATTTCGAATATACCACGGGGCATTTAATATTTTCTGAATTACTTTATTTTGGAACGTCTGAATTAGCTTAACGTTTGTTTTCTTAGTACAGCCCCAAAGCTGTACTCCATAAGTCCACACTGGTTTAAGAGTTTACCGATATAGGAGCAATCTATTATGTATAGATAGTTCAGAGTCTCTACCTATGAGCCAATACATTTTCCTGTATTTGATGTTTAATTCATTCTTTTTCTTTTTGACATATTCTTTCCATTTAAGTTTGGCATCTAGCGTCATCCCTAGATATTTGATTATTTCACAAAAAACTATTTGGAGTGATGAGGCTTCATTTAAATTAAATGGATCGGTCAACCGCCACTATTACAGCTACTGGGCTCCAGAGAATCCTCAAGTTACAGATGAACATAATTTAAATTTACCAGGAGTAACAGTGTGGTGTGGATTGTCAGAGCGAGGTTTAGTTGGGCCATTATTTTTTGAAACACTGTGACTTGTGCTGTTTATTTGAATTTGCTACGGGAACATGTCATGCCAGGTATTCTTGAACAGTTTGGGGATGGCACAGATTTTTATTTTCAGCAAGATGGAGGAATAGCCCCCGCGCTCTCCAGACCTCACGCCATTAGATTTTTTTTTGGGGACTCATCAAAGATAAGGTTTATTTATCAAAACTGACAACAGTCAACCAATTGAAGGTGGAAATTAAAAGTGATTGTAGTAAGATTCCTATTGAAATGATTCGCCACGTTTGCGATTCTATTGCTTCGCGTTAATAGAACTGTTTAGATAAAAATTGGCATCAATTTGAATTCTTGCGCTGACTAATGAAATTCTACATCTATCTTTTTTATTTTATACTATTAATTTGTAATATATCTAAATAAATACTGTTTTTTTAATGAAGTAAGGTGTGTATAAATTTTTTTGGGACACTATATAAATATATATATATATATATATATATATATATATATATATATATATATAGATATATATATATATATATATATATATATATATATATATATATATATTATATATAAATATATATATATATATATATATATATATATATATATATATATATATATATATATATATATATATATATATATATATGTTTATATTTATATATATATATATATATATATATATATATATATATATATATATATATATATATATAAATATATATTATATATATTTTTGTATATATTTTTTTGACCACAAATTCTTTTCCATCTATTACGTATTCTCTCATTTGATAGAAGTTATATAAGTAAGGTTATGCCTTACTCATTGAACATGAATTTCTGATCATTGCTGTATTGGATCTGCTAGTTAAAATGTGCTACTTTGCTTTATGAGAAACTGTATAGTAATGAATATAGATTTGGTTTCATCCATGCTCGTCCGGTTTCCTTATTACATTTATGCAGCACCTGCGGTATAAAAATCATTCATCATGAGTTTCATTTTTCTCTCCTAGCGATCTCAGCCTTCTTAAAACTTTGACTGCTTTATCTGCTACCTGTCTTACGAGCTTAGGCAAACCCTTGGGATTTTGTTGTTTCATCGCCCGATAACACGCTTCATCGCAGTTTTGGTCAGTATAACATTGTTGTTATTGTAATGTTATGATTAGCTGCCTTGTACAGATCATCAAATTTTGGAAGGTCGGCGTTATTTTCGGAGAATGCTGATACTTGTAACGACGAAAATTTTATTTTATTTTGTAACTTCTAATTTCGTGGTTAAAGTGAACTCGTTAACTGTGTCGTCATCGTCGCGTTTGGCCATATATTACGCGGTTCTTACGCCATCTAATGCTATTATCTCTCCCTAATATTCATCCATCAGAGTTTATCTCTCATCAATTGATGATCATTGCCAATAGATTAGGCAGCCAACTGATATGATCACATCACTTGGATGACCCAACACCTTTCGTTAGAAATGAACACATGATCAATTTAACTTTGGAAAGTCTCATCATGTTTCCTAGTGGATAATTTAATCAGGAACTAAAGTGCTAGACAGAATGCTAAGTAAATAGCAAATATCATCCGTACATCATAGATCGTGCCTTTTAGTTGACTTATAACAGTGCGGGCGCAGAAATACAGATGATGGTCAAGTTGGCTAGTTACACATGTACAGACACTTATCTTATACACATACGATTATGGACTGCTTTTAAAAACAATACAATTTTTTTCATCTGGGGCTCAAGAAGAAATTTATCACCAAGATTGTCGAAGTCATTTCCATTGTAAAGCAACGTATAGGCTGCACGTTCCTCGTACCAATCTTGAATTTTTAACAAATGGGTTTTTAAAGGTGGTATTCAGTTCAGTGATACAATGTTTGTTTAGTCGCCTATTACGACGACCAAGAATGATGTGGTGTGGTTGATATCTAAGTAAAACGCATGTTAGTTTATAAGTGGTTTTTGAGTGGAACCAAAATAATATATTGATGATCAGTATACCGAGTTATATGCTAAACGATAGTCTAAATTAAATTTAACATTTTATCGACATTAATTCTGAACAAATTATAATAAATTGGTGATATATAAATCGGAGTACCACACCCTCTTTAACAAAACATAAAAAAATAATGATCTATATACTTCTTAATATCCTTAAAAAATTAATAAACAAAAAAAAACGATAGTATTCCATCCCGACACGTGACTCAAAACATATTTTTTATTATGTAGTTTTTTTATTTCATTATTCTTCCGCATAAATAATTTTCAATGAACATTTCAAACATTATTATGCTCGATACCATTTGATATTAAGGACGATGCTGTTTTTTTTTGTATTACTATTGTAATCCTTGTTGATTTTTTACCTTTCAGATTTTGTTTTTTATTCCGAAAATAATCCACAACATTATTATCCCCGTAACAGAGTCGTATTACTTTTTTATTATGTGTGTGTTGTGTGTCTATGTGTATATATGTTCGATGGTTTGATTAAGGGGTTTTCACATTATTTATACATCGGAAGAGGAATATAAATAACAAATAATAATAATTAAGGGGTTTGATGATCATTATTGTGTGTGAGAAATGTTTTTTGATGCTGCAAATGTCATCGTAAAATGATTTTTTTTGATTATTAACAGTATTTCATACGTCTAATTAATTACGTAGTTATGTACGATATGATCGGCAAGACACCGAGAATTTGATGCAGTGGCTATAAGATTGGATGATACCAGGGTGGACTCTCATTAAGAGTATAAGGTAGTGTTTATCACTTGACTATACGATCGAAAATGATGATAAACAGAACTATGTTGAAATACAGATTCACTGGGCCAAACCATTTTTACCTGTAAAGTGCAGAGCGATGGTATGTTAAAAGGTGATTTAAAACTGTTGGGTATGCGAACAGAAACATATTTCGATTGAACCAAGTTAACATTTTTTTGATTTATATTGACAAAAGTGACAAAATTTAAACGTAGTGATCTTTCAAGACTTTAACCTACTATTTAAATCGATAACCTTCATTACGCGTTCGTTTTGTCAAATTCATTACTATTAATTTTGATGGCGTGATGTCGCTTTCATAAAAAAATTCGGAAATTCGGAATAAACTATTGTTTATCTTTTTTAGTAATTTTTTTTAGTAATAAATATATAAATATAATTTTAAGTTGGTATTCATTTTCGGAAATTAATAAAAAAGAGAAACAACCGTTAATTCAATCATTTTTTGCCGAAAAACAATTACTAAAATTTTCTGCATAATTTTTCTATGCAATTATTAGTTGAATTTTTCGAAAAATAACACATTTGGCAAATGTGGCCCAGTCTTCGGGAGAAGGTGAAGTCGAAGCAAATCGAATTTGGGTAAATGAAACCGTCGTACAATGATGCGGGTCCGCTAGTCTGTAGTGTAAACAAATAAATTACGATTTAGTGTTTTAAAATTTTGTGCTGTTTACTTTTTTGAATTTTAATATGATTTCGGATTCTCAGAGCTTCACTTTGCCTTTTGTCCATTGCCTATTGTCTATTTAAATTTCATTATCAGGATCCGGTACTGCCTCGTCGAAGCTGGCAGAGAAATTAATACAAACATTTGTAATACACTGCATATACTGTTCACTATCTGGGAAGTTTTTTCAGAACTGTATATTAGTTCCCACACTGTTAACAAGCATCGAAATCTGCCTTTGAGGAGACCGCTCTACAATATTTCTCGTTTTCGAGTGGGTCGTTTTTGATTTAAAATCAATATATCATGGGGTACAGTCAAATTTACAAATTAAAAAACTACAATATTTTATAAACAACAACGAATTTTTTAATTTCTTTGTTTCATTGCGTTCCTACATTAGAAATACCATTTAAACTATTTATTAATTAATTGTTGGCTGAAAAGTCGAACTTTGAAGCGAATGGCCATTAGCAAGACACGCAATGAACCAAATTCGTACTTTTTATTAAAATCTTCCAAACCCTTTGCTGCCTTGGGTCTTCTTCAATTTCGTTATTATTATTGCTCGATTGGACGAAGTTCAGGACAGTTGGGCGAATTGACAAATTTGAGAACAATACACATGTTGTTGGAGACACTTTTTGGTGTAATTTGCGGATGATAATGTCCTTTGCGTGATGTACGGGGTACTTCTAGAGCCACATTGACAAATAGCCTGCCAAATCAAATATTTTTCAAAAACTTTACATCACACAGTTTTTCTTTTCCATTGTAATATTGATTACTTGACAGAGTTTTGAAATAAGCTTTTTTAATGTATCAATACTTTTGTTCGCTAAAAGTTTGTACAGCGTTCGGCTTTTTTCGCCAAATCTCCAGAAATGGGTTTTGATTGATTTTCAGAGCAAGTATCACTTTAGTTTACAATTTTTTATCAATATGGTTCGATCTACCAGTTCCAAATTTTCTATTGGCGCTCTGAGTTCTTATAAATCAAATTATGGTCTTTCTAATGGTATAATTAGCTTTTTTGCGATCGAATTGTACATGAGACTTTGATTTTCAAAATAAAATTGCACAATTAGTTTACAAACTATCTCTTGAATTGGATGACATTTTGTAAACGCCTGATTTGAAACAAACAAATATTATACACAACTTACTTTGCAACCTAATGTTGAATTACAATTAATTTTTTTTTTTTTTTTTACATTTCATTTGGTGTGTTCGTAAGCAAATCTTACTATACCACGTCCGAAGTCGTACTACCTACAGCTGCCGTACGATAAGGTGTTGTGAGTCAGAGTTTAAAATACCCTAAATCTGCTGCAATTTTTGTGTATTTAATATTTTTTATATGTTAATATCTGGGACTTCATCGGTAACCAACGTGTTAAATTGATATTTACTATTGTTCTGGTCATGTGACGTCTTAGTGTATAGTGAATTAGAAATTACAAAAGAATATTATTATATAAATAATGAATATTATTATAACCCGTGGTATATTCGAAGTGAAGTCCTGCACCGTGACTTAAAGGTGGAAGACATCAATGAAGTAATTGCAGTTTATGCTGCCAAACATGATTCACGCCTTCAACAACATGAAAATATCGAAATACGTCGTACGCTGGACTGTCCGATAGCAATACGATGCTTACAAAGAATCAAACCAATAATCTAGTGATTACAAACTAAAATAATACTATATTATAGCAAATATGTATTTAAATAAATAATTATATTTATCTTTGGGACTTTATTTATCTTAAATTAAGATAGAAAAATTGCTAGATGACTTATAAAATAAGACAGTTGTAATAATAATAAATAAAAAAAAAGAAAAGAATATTATTCCTTCGTGATTTGCAGTTAGTTGTATGTACTACCTCCATATGATATCACCGGCATCTAGAGCTCAGTTCAGAACCAAATTTCAACGGTAAAGGAGTAGAGCAAGAAAAAAATCACAACTTACCGAGAACAGCATATGCCAAAGAATGAATGCTTGATGGGTTAACCAACGGCTACTACTCGAACTCTGAATACCAGGCGAACTTAAGTTTTAATAGCTTTCCCTTGGTTACGCGGAGCTCTACCATAGGTGACCGTCTTTTCTTGTGCTACTCAATACTCGCAAATTGTTTGTAAGCATCATTTTAGTATTTAAGGGCAAGAGCTGTGGCTTGTTTATTTTTTGCAGCAGCAACAGAAGCAAACAAGGAGGATAAGAAGCAAAAATCAACAAAATACAATGTTGAGAGAGGCATATATAGGGTTTTCCAATCAGAAGTTTCATTCTGAATAGCCTGCTATTTGGGCAGCTATCAATTTTGAAGCTGCCATCTTTTGACATTTGACAAATAAAAACTACGCCATTACTAAAAATGGTACTATTCCATTTCAACAACGCATTGGAATTGTTAAAATTCACTACAAAAATGGTAAAAATTTTGCAGTCACAGTTCGCAAAACTAAAGCACCTTTTGGTCGTCGTAAATCATCTTCTCGGCCGGCAATAGTGCAACTGATGGAAAATTTTAAGCTGTTGGGACAAGTTAGTGATGTGAAGAATCGAAACCGTGTGAATCGCTCAGTTGTTCTAGAACAACTGAGAATATTGCTGCTGTAGCCCGAAGTGTTGAAGAACACCCGCAGGTTTGTCGATTCCTCCTCGATCTTTGATTAATGATTTTTAATGGCCAGAATTGGAAGATATTGCACAACAACGAAACAATCGCATTTTTGCAAAAAAAGTTTCCTGACCGTGTTATTTCTCGAAGAGATAGGTGATTTAACACCTTTAGATTTTTTCTTTGGGACCACGAGATAGAAAAATTCTGCCGATTCAAGACCTTAACGATGGAATCCATGAAGTTATCGACGATATACAGCCGCAAATGTGCGAATTGGTCATGGAAAATTTCATGAATGGTGCTGCAAAAGTAGCTGTGGCGGCCATTTGGCTGATATCGTTTTTAAATGTTAATGACATACCTTCCTCTTTATAATGCAATAAACATTCATGGATTTCTCTTCAAAAATACTCGTTCTTTTTTAAATATCACAATGAAACCTCTTATTGGAAGACCCTATATTTAGATTATCATTCCAAGTTATCTTAATCGTATCGTTTTACATTAAATATTAAATAAATTTAATAATAATCGTCTTCATTTTCATCCTCATCGTCATACCTTTTTTACCGAGATATTTTGGTTGATTAAATAATTTGGGTGATCGAACGCCACTAAAGGAAATATTAAAATATGGCACTTTATCCGTACTCAATAACCATCGAACATAAAAATTGTTTAGTTGCCTCTTAAGCGGAGTTTGACAAACGATTGGGAGGTCCTTTCGGAACTTTGATCAACTGATTCCAGGATTTCTAAAAGCCAATTATCCTTCGTGAGGACAATGTTAAGAAAATTGAACAGTATACTGCACAACTTTTTAATTACTAGGGGCCTGAAATATTTGGTATATTGAACAAACTGATGCTGCGCACGATGATAACACTAATAAATGTTTGGTGTTGTAAACTTACAAAAACCAAATTGGACGAATTTGTCCATACTGAACTAATAGAATATTTTATAATGAAAGGACATTCTAATTGTAACTATATTCGAAAAGTATACTCAAAATACTACGTTTCCACCATAGCTGCTTTAATAGCCGCAGTAGTATTGGTAATAAAGTATTTTTCTCTTTCAGTTTATACTTTATACCATATTATTACCATATATTACTAATAACATAATAAATAAATAAATAAATAATATATTATTATATTATTATATTATTATATTATTATATTATTATATTATTATATTATTATATTATTATATTATTATATTATTATATTATTATATTATTATATTATTATATTATTATATTATTATATTATTATATTATTATATTATTATATTATTATATTATTATATTATTATATTATTATATTATTATATTATTATATTATTATATTATTATATTATTATATTATTATATTATTATATTATTATATTATTATATTATTATATTATTATATTATTATATTATTATATTATTATATTATTATATTATTATATTATTATATTATTATATTATTATATTATTATATTATTATATTATTATATTATTATATTATTATATTATTATATTATTATATTATTATATTATTATATTATTATATTATTATATTATTATATTATTATATTATTATATTATTATATTATTATATTATTATATTATTATATTATTATATTATTATATTATTATATTATTATATTATTATATTATTATATTATTATATTATTATATTATTATATTATTATATTATTATATTATTATATTATTATATTATTATATTATTATATTATTATATTATTATATTATTATATTATTATATTATTATATTATTATATTATTATATTATTATATTATTATATTATTATATTATTATATTATTATATTATTATATTATTATATTATTATATTATTATATTATTATATTATTATATTATTATATTATTATATTATTATATTATTATATTATTATATTATTATATTATTATATTATTATATTATTATATTATTATATTATTATATTATTATATTATTATATTATTATATTATTATATTATTATATTATTATATTATTATATTATTATATTATTATATTATTATATTATTATATTATTATATTATTATATTATTATATTATTATATTATTATATTATTATATTATTATATTATTATATTATTATATTATTATATTATTATATTATTATATTATTATATTATTATATTATTATATTATTATATTATTATATTATTATATTATTATATTATTATATTATTATATTATTATATTATTATATTATTATATTATTATATTATTATATTATTATATTATTATATTATTATATTATTATATTATTATATTATTATATTATTATATTATTATATTATTATATTATTATATTATTATATTATTATATTATTATATTATTATATTATTATATTATTATATTATTATATTATTATATTATTATATTATTATATTATTATATTATTATATTATTATATTATTATATTATTATATTATTATATTATTATATTATTATATTATTATATTATTATATTATTATATTATTATATTATTATATTATTATATTATTATATTATTATATTATTATATTATTATATTATTATATTATTATATTATTATATTATTATATTATTATATTATTATATTATTATATTATTATATTATTATATTATTATATTATTATATTATTATATTATTATATTATTATATTATTATATTATTATATTATTATATTATTATATTATTATATTATTATATTATTATATTATTATATTATTATATTATTATATTATTATATTATTATATTATTATATTATTATATTATTATATTATTATATTATTATATTATTATATTATTATATTATTATATTATTATATTATTATATTATTATATTATTATATTATTATATTATTATATTATTATATTATTATATTATTATATTATTATATTATTATATTATTATATTATTATATTATTATATTATTATATTATTATATTATTATATTATTATATTATTATATTATTATATTATTATATTATTATATTATTATATTATTATATTATTATATTATTATATTATTATATTATTATATTATTATATTATTATATTATTATATTATTATATTATTATATTATTATATTATTATATTATTATATTATTATATTATTATATTATTATATTATTATATTATTATATTATTATATTATTATATTATTATATTATTATATTATTATATTATTATATTATTATATTATTATATTATTATATTATTATATTATTATATTATTATATTATTATATTATTATATTATTATATTATTATATTATTATTATTATTATATTATTATAATTATTATATATTATAATATTATATTATTATATTATTATATTATTATATTATTATATTATTATATTATTATATTATTATATTATTATATTATTATATATTATATTAATATTATTATATTATTATATTATTATATTATTATATTATTATATTATTATTATTATATTATATTATTATTATTATATTATATATTATATTATTATATTATTATATTATTATATTATTATATTATTATATTATTATATTATTATATTATTATATTATTATATTATTATATTATTATATTATTATATTATTATATTATTATATTATTATATTATTATATTATTATATTATTATATTATTATATTATTATATTATTATATTATTATATTATTATATTATTATATTATTATATTATTATATTATTATATTATTATATTATTATATTATTATATTATTATATTATTATATTATTATATTATTATATTATTATATTATTATATTATTATATTATTATATTATTATATTATTATATTATTATATTATTATATTATTATATTATTATATTATTATATTATTATATTATTATATTATTATATTATTATATTATTATATTATTATATTATTATTTATTATATTATTATATTATTATATTATTATATTATTATATTATTATATTATTATATTATTATATTATTATATTATTATATTATTATATTATTATATTATTATATTATTATATTATTATATTATTATATTATTATATTATTATATTATTATATTATTATATTATTATATTATTATATTATTATATTATTATATTATTATATTATTATATTATTATATTATTATATTATTATATTATTATATTATTATATTATTATATTATTATATTATTATATTATTATATTATTATATTATTATATTATTATATTATTATATTATTATATTATTATATTATTATATTATTATATTATTATATTATTATATTATTATATTATTATATTATTATATTATTATATTATTATATTATTATATTATTATATTATTATATTATTATATTATTATATTATTATATTATTATATTATTATATTATTATATTATTATATTATTATATTATTATATTATTATATTATTATATTATTATATTATTATATTATTATATTATTATATTATTATATTATTATATTATTATATTATTATATTATTATATTATTATATTATTATATTATTATATTATTATATTATTATATTATTATATTATTATATTATTATATTATTATATTATTATATTATTATATTATTATATTATTATATTATTATATTATTATATTATTATATTATTATATTATTATATTATTATATTATTATATATTATATTATTATATTATTATATTATTATATTATTATATTATTATATTATTATATTATTATATTATTATATTATTATATTATTATATTATTATATTATTATATTATTATATTATTATATTATTATATTATTATATTATTATATTATTATATTATTATATTATTATATTATTATATTATTATATTATTATATTATTATATTATTATATTATTATATTATTATATTATTATATTATTATATTATTATATTATTATATTATTATATTATTATATTATTATATTATTATATTATTATATTATTATATTATTATATTATTATATTATTATATTATTATATTATTATATTATTATATTATTATATTATTATATTATTATATTATTATATTATTATATTATTATATTATTATATTATTATATTATTATATTATTATATTATTATATTATTATATTATTATTATTATATTATTATATTATTATATTATTATATTATTATATTATTATATTATTATATTATTATATTATTATATTATTATATTATTATATTATTATATTATTATATTATTATATTATTATATTATTATATTATTATATTATTATATTATTATATTATTATATTATTATATTATTATATTATTATATTATTATATTATTATATTATTATATTATTATATTATTATATTATTATATTATTATATAATAATATATTATTATATTATTATATTATTATATTATTATATTATTATATTATTATATTATTATATTATTATATTATTATATTATTATATTATTATATTATTATATTATATATTATTATATTATTATATTATTATATTATTATATTATTATATTATTATATTATTATATTATTATATTATTATATTATTATATTATTATATTATTATATTATTATATTATTATATTATTATATTATTATATTATTATATTATTATATTATTATATTATTATATTATTATATTATTATATTATTATATTATTATATTATTATATTATTATATTATTATATTATTATATTATTATATTATTATATTATTATATTATTATATTATTATATTATTATATTATTATATTATTATATTATTATATTATTATATTATTATATTATTATATTATTATATTATTATATTATTATATTATTATATTATTATATTATTATATTATTATATTATTATATTATTATATTATTATATTATTATATTATTATATTATTATATTATAATATTATTATATTATTATATTATTATATTATTATATATTATTATTATATTATTATATTATTATATTATTATATTATTATATTATTATATTATTATATTATTATATTATTATATTATTATATTATTATATTATTATATTATTATATTATTATATTATTATATTATTATATTATTATATTATTATATTATTATATTATTATATTATTATATTATTATATTATTATATTATTATATTATTATATTATTATATTATTATATTATTATATTATTATATTATTATATTATTATATTATTATATTATTATATTATTATATTATTATATTATTATATTATTATATTATTATATTATTATATTATTATATTATTATATTATTATATTATTATATTATTATATTATTATATTATTATATTATTATATTATTATATTATTATATTATTATATTATTATATTATTATATTATTATATTATTATATTATTATATTATTATATTATTATATTATTATATTATTATATTATTATATTATTATATTATTATATTATTATATTATTATATTATTATATTATTATATTATTATATTATTATATTATTATATTATTATATTATTATATTATTATATTATTATATTATTATATTATTATATTATTATATTATTATATTATTATATTATTATATTATTATATTATTATATTATTATATTATTATATTATTATATTATTATATTATTATATTATTATATTATTATATTATTATATTATTATATTATTATATTATTATATTATTATATTATTATATTATTATATTATTATATTATTATATTATTATATATTATATTATTATATTATTATATTATTATATTATATTATTATATATTATATTATTATATTATTATATTATTATATTATTATATTATTATATTATTATATTATTATATTATTATATTATTATATTATTATATTATTATATTATTATATTATTATATTATTATATTATTATATTATTATATTATTATATTATTATATTATTATATTATTATATTATTATATTATTATATTATTATATTATTATATTATTATATTATTATTATATTATTATATTATTATATTATTATATTATTATATTATTATATTATTATATTATTATATTATTATATTATTATATTATTATATTATTATATTATTATATTATTATATTATTATATTATTATATTATTATATTATTATATTATTATATTATTATATTATTATATTATTATATTATTATATTATTATATTATTATATTATTATATTATTATATTATTATATTATTATATTATTATATTATTATATTATTATATTATTATATTATTATATTATTATATTATTATATTATTATATTATTATATTATTATATTATTATATTATTATATTATTATATTATTATATTATTATATTATTATATTATTATATTATTATATTATTATATTATTATATTATTATATTATTATATTATTATATTATTATATTATTATATTATTATATTATTATATTATTATATTATTATATTATATATTATTATATTATTATATTATTATATTATTATATTATTATATTATTATATTATTATATTATTATATTATTATATTATTATATTATTATATTATTATATTATTATATTATTATATTATTATATTATTATATTATTATATTATTATATTATTATATTATTATATTATTATATTATTATATTATTATATTATTATATTATTATATTATTATATTATTATATATTATATTATTATATTATTATATTATTATATTATTATATTATTATATTATTATATTATTATATTATTATATTATATATTATTATATTATTATATTATTATATTATTATATTATTATATTATTATATTATTATATTATTATATTATTATATTATTATATTATTATATTATTATATTATTATATTATTATATTATTATATTATTATATTATTATATTATTATATTATTATATTATTATATTATTATATTATTATATTATTATATTATTATATTATTATATTATTATATTATTATATTATTATATTATTATATTATTATATTATTATATTATTATATTATTATATTATTATATTATTATATTATTATATTATTATATTATTATATTATTATATTATTATATTATTATATTATTATATTATTATATTATTATATTATTATATTATTATATTATTATATTATTATTTATTATATTATTATATTATTATATTATTATATTATTATATTATTATATTATTATATTATTATATTATTATATTATTATATTATTATATTATTATATTATTATATTATTATATTATTATATTATTATATTATTATATTATTATATTATTATATTATTATATTATTATATTATTATATTATTATATTATTATATTATTATATTATTATATTATTATATTATTATATTATTATATTATTATATTATTATATTATTATATTATTATATTATTATATTATTATATTATTATATTATTATATTATTATATTATTATATTATTATATTATTATATTATTATATTATTATATTATTATATTATTATATTATTATATTATTATATTATTATATTATTATATTATTATATTATTATATTATTATATTATTATATTATTATATTATTATATTATTATATTATTATATTATTATATTATTATATTATTATATTATTATATTATTATATTATTATATTATTATATTATTATATTATTATATTATTATATTATTATATTATTATATTATTATATTATTATATTATTATATTATTATATTATTATATTATTATATTATTATATTATTATATTATTATTATTATATTATATTATTATATTATTATATTATTATATTATTATATTATTATATTATTATATTATTATATTATTATATTATTATATTATTATATTATTATATTATATTATTATATTATTATATTATTATATTATTATATTATTATATTATTATATTATTATATTATTATATTATTATATTATTATATTATTATATTATTATATTATTATATTATTATATTATTATATTATTATATTATTATATTATTATATTATTATATTATTATATTATTATATTATTATATTATTATATTATTATATTATTATATTATTATATTATTATATTATTATATTATTATATTATTATATTATTATATTATTATATTATTATTATTATATTATTATATTATTATATTATTATATTATTATATTATTATATTATTATATTATTATATTATTATATTATTATATTATTATATTATTATATAATTATATTATTATATTATTATATTATTATATTATTATATTATTATATTATTATATTATTATATTATTATATTATTATATTATTATATTATTATATTATTATATTATTATATTATTATATTATTATATTATTATATTATTATATTATTATATTATTATATTATTATATTATTATATTATTATATTATTATATTATTATATTATTATATTATTATATTATTATATTATTATATTATTATATTATTATATTATTATATTATTATATTATTATATTATTATATTATTATATTATTATATTATTATATTATTATATTATTATATTATTATATTATTATATTATTATATTATTATATTATTATATTATTATATTATTATATTATTATATTATTATATTATTATATTATTATATTATTATATTATTATATTATTATATTATTATATTATTATATTATTATATTATTATATTATTATATTATTATATTATTATATTATTATATTATTATATTATTATATTATTATATTATTATATTATTATATTATTATATTATTATATTATTATATTATTATATTATTATATTATTATATTATTATATTATTATATTATTATATTATTATATTATTATATTATTATATTATTATATTATTATATTATTATATTATTATATTATTATATTATTATATTATTATATTATTATATTATTATATTATTATATTATTATATTATTATATTATTATATTATTATATTATTATATTATTATATTATTATATTATTATATTATTATATTATTATATTATTATATTATTATATTATTATATTATTATATTATTATATTATTATATTATTATATTATTATATTATTATATTATTATATTATTATATTATTATATTATTATATTATTATATTATTATATTATTATATTATTATATTATTATATTATTATATTATTATATTATTATATTATTATATTATTATATTATTATATTATTATATTATTATATTATTATATTATTATATTATTATATTATTATATTATTATATTATTATATTATTATATTATTATATTATTATATTATTATATTATTATATTATTATATTATTATATTATTATATTATTATATTATTATATTATTATATTATTATATTATTATATTATTATATTATTATATTATTATATTATTATATTATTATATTATTATATTATTATATTATTATATTATTATATTATTATATTATTATATTATTATATTATTATATTATTATATTATTATATTATTATATTATTATATTATTATATTATTATATTATTATATTATTATATTATTATATTATTATATTATTATATTATTATATTATTATATTATTATATTATTATATTATTATATTATTATATTATTATATTATTATATTATTATATTATTATATTATTATATTATTATATTATTATATTATTATATTATTATATTATTATATTATTATATTATTATATTATTATATTATTATATTATTATATTATTATATTATTATATTATTATATTATTATATTATTATATTATTATATTATTATATTATTATATTATTATATTATTATATTATTATATTATTATATTATTATATTATTATATTATTATATTATTATATTATTATATTATTATATTATTATATTATTATATTATTATATTATTATATTATTATATTATTATATTATTATATTATTATATTATTATATTATTATATTATTATATTATTATATTATTATATTATTATATTATTATATTATTATATTATTATATTATTATATTATTATATTATTATATTATTATATTATTATATTATTATATTATTATATTATTATATTATTATATTATTATATTATTATATTATTATATTATTATATTATTATATTATTATATTATTATATTATTATATTATTATATTATTATATTATTATATTATTATATTATTATATTATTATATTATTATATTATTATATTATTATATTATTATATTATTATATTATTATATTATTATATTATTATATTATTATATTATTATATTATTATATTATTATATTATTATATTATTATATTATTATATTATTATATTATTATATTATTATATTATTATATTATTATATTATTATATTATTATATTATTATATTATTATATTATTATATTATTATATTATTATATTATTATATTATTATATTATTATATTATTATATTATTATATTATTATATTATTATATTATTATATTATTATATTATTATATTATTATATTATTATATTATTATATTATTATATTATTATATTATTATATTATTATATTATTATATTATTATATTATTATATTATTATATTATTATATTATTATATTATTATATTATTATATTATTATATTATTATATTATTATATTATTATATTATTATATTATTATATTATTATATTATTATATTATTATATTATTATATTATTATATTATTATATTATTATATTATTATATTATTATATTATTATATTATTATATTATTATATTATTATATTATTATATTATTATATTATTATATTATTATATTATTATATTATTATATTATTATATTATTATATTATTATATTATTATATTATTATATTATTATATTATTATATTATTATATTATTATATTATTATATTATTATATTATTATATTATTATATTATTATATTATTATATTATTATATTATTATATTATTATATTATTATATTATTATATTATTATATTATTATATTATTATATTATTATATTATTATATTATTATATTATTATATTATTATATTATTATATTATTATATTATTATATTATTATATTATTATATTATTATATTATTATATTATTATATTATTATATTATTATATTATTATATTATTATATTATTATATTATTATATTATTATATTATTATATTATTATATTATTATATTATTATATTATTATATTATTATATTATTATATTATTATATTATTATATTATTATATTATTATATTATTATATTATTATATTATTATATTATTATATTATTATATTATTATATTATTATATTATTATATTATTATATTATTATATTATTATATTATTATATTATTATATTATTATATTATTATATTATTATATTATTATATTATTATATTATTATATTATTATATTATTATATTATTATATTATTATATTATTATATTATTATATTATTATATTATTATATTATTATATTATTATATTATTATATTATTATATTATTATATTATTATATTATTATATTATTATATTATTATATTATTATATTATTATATTATTATATTATTATATTATTATATTATTATATTATTATATTATTATATTATTATATTATTATATTATTATATTATTATATTATTATATTATTATATTATTATATTATTATATTATTATATTATTATATTATTATATTATTATATTATTATATTTTTATATTATTATATTATTATATTATTATATTTATTTAGACGTATTCTTACATTAATATTTTATTATGGAACAAATTAATAAATTTGTATTTTCAGGGGAGAACTAATCCAGTTTATTACAGTCTACGGTTTGCAGAAATTATATTATGATATTATTAGTTTATTATATTACAAAATAATTAATTTATAATTTCAGATGAAAATTAATTCAATTTATTACAGTCTACCGCTAAGAGAAATTATTTCATTAATAGATTTGGTTTTTAGGAAACATTTGCTAATACACCTGAATGGGGGCACACTGGAGTTGATGATTAGAAATGACAGAATGCAGAGCAGCTTGTTAAAATTGTGATTCTCTTGTGCTTACATTAGTTGAATATTAGCTACCAAAAAACTGGATCGAATCTATCATTACTAACATGCCTTTCCTTTCCTTACACCACAAAAAAATTTATCAATCGCTTAGGTGTCTGCAACCGGGTCGAGTCTGTTATAACTTTCAATCCACTCCTTTATTTTTGTTATATGTAACACGGGTGCATGGTTGTGCCCGGCATTCCAGGAGTTCCTGTTTAGTCCTTGGCCGTATACTCTAATCAATCTATCAATCAATCAATGGATGTCGAAATAGATACTTTATTATAACACCATTATTTGAAATGAACACACTACTGGCTCTATTGCCATTCCGCTTTAAGTTATTCGGTTTGGTGCGTTTTCACGATAGTTAGCTTTGCAACGTTCTTAGTTTTAGACTGTGTCCTTCCCGCCTATTTTTTGCTTAAATGTTTGTCTTTTCTAAATTAATTATTCTTAGATATTTATAGTGTAAAATATATATATTGTGCCTGCTTTTCAAATTTCTAAATTTGTGGCATTTCAGTTTTCCGAAAGTAATTAACAAAAGAAAAATGTAATTTTATATTTTAAATATAAATAAATGTTCATTACCGGATATTACATTAATTTACCGTTATTGTAAACTATAAAAAACACAATACTAAAAAATATAATTCAGCGGCTTATTTATATTTTTGTTATTTATAAATTATAATTGAAAAGCTCAAAGACTCACGATGAGTCTTATCGTCCTCCAACAAGTGAGTAATAGCGAAATGTAACGTTAAAATGAAAAGTCGACAATATAGAGAAAAAAAAATCGACCCGAAGCACACAGTCTAAGGGTCTTTCTGAATGTTTTATATATATTTAGTTCAAAATATAGGGAAAAATAAATAATTTAGGTGAAATACTTTTAACAATAAATTTAAATTTGCTGTGTTAAATAGTTAAAATTTTGACAGCTATAAATCGTACAAATATAATACAAAACGAATCGCATCGGTAAACAATATATGCCAACTATGATTTTAATTTTATTATTTTATAAATATAACCACAGTGATTTTGTCAAAAATGAGGCTATGATTTTTAATTTCACTTATCAACATTATTTTATAAACGGTACATTTTTTGTGGTGAATAAAACAAATATTTGACTTTAGCTGTCAAAATTTTCAATTTTAACACGTTTTTATCTTATTTACAAAGATTCTTAGTGTAAATTCACCCAAGTATAGCAACACGTTGGAAAAACTAGTACTAAATTATTGATGGTGGCCGAAAGCAATAGTACGAAAAAATCTAAATATCTTGTTCTATTAACACAAAATAACTGAAAATTGTCAAATAAATTAGTTTATGGTACCATTGTTTTTGGCCAAAGTTTAATTCTTTTATTTTACGGTTGGTAGCAATATACGAAATCTTTTTGGTGTTTAATGAGGAAAATTGTTGGTGTTATAACGCACTGCTTTTAAAATGTATTAAAATTTTATTACTTTATAAAGATTATTTTATATAGTACATGTCCCTTTAGTATAGCATTATTACTTTCTCAAATTACCCTCATGAATGGAAGCACTCTAAAGTTATACCGATGGCTAAAAAGCAAAATAGCTCGTGTCTATCTGGTTTTTGGTCTTTTAGTTTGTTAATGGTCTTTTAACAAGATTCTGGAGAAAATTATTTAGAATTACATAAATTGCTATCCAGTGTTCATTCAGGCTAAGATCTAATCAAATTTATAAAATCGCTTTATTAAAAATTTGATGATAATCGCAGGACTGGCAATGAAAATGGGTTTTCCGTATGATTTCATATCTTTATGTTCGTAGATATGTTTAGCATATTGCAGATATAATCTAAACATAATGTAAAACATAATATTCACGAATAACAGGTTTGTATTTTTGATTGTGTGCAGTCATAGGGGTTCATTTTTCGAAATTTAGAGCCGTCAATTCCGTTAAATTCAAAAGCAAATGGTTTTCAAACAAGAAAAAATAGTTTTCATTTTATCTTCGTTAAAGTTCCGTTACTGTAATGAAAAAAAGGCGCCAGTATATACCACAAAGTCGAAAAAACAATGACTTTACTTGATGATGAGTTAAATTGACTTTACTTGATGATATGGTAAATAATATCGTTTCGGATATTCTAAAGCATACTCTAGTTATACTTATTGGAATCTTACATGATGCAATATGTTGTAAACCTGAGTTTGCCATATTTTTAATAAAATTTTGGCAAGTTATATTTGAACAGTTTTTTCTTTTTATTTGAGTGTTAATTAAATTTTTTTGAATCTAATTTATATAAATTTTATAATTTTGTGTGTATATTTTGAAATGTATATCAATTTTAATTTTGTTTTGAGCTAAGCAGACAAGTATAAAGCCTCTCCTTGCTGCTCAAAGAATTTCATTTAACAAGATGCAAACTAACAGGCTATTTACGCATCTTCAAACTGCCCATATTGTCAACGGTTTAAAGTACGATTATTCTACGGATAAACATTTTCAAATCAGGTAGACAAAATAATCGCGCGACTCAATATTACAGAAGATATTATTGTTGATTAAAATCAAAAGAAATTGTATCCTTTTTTAATTTTTTTTAATGAAAATTAATTTTTGTTTTATTTGTGATCGCGGCGAAAAATTAACAACAAAATAACAATTATCATCAACACGATAAAAGTATATGTATAGTAAGATGAAAGAAGAAACCGAAATATTTCATCTCATGCTACCTGATATTTTATATATGATTAGCTGATGCAGCGAAAAAAACCGAACGATACGAGAAAGAATTATTATTATTTATTTATCATTTTTGACATATTAATATATCACGGTAAAGGTTAAAAAAAACAAAAAACTTAACAAAACTGTCAGCCACTTAATTATACGGCGGGAAAATATTTTATGGTTTGTTTTTGTTTTTTAATTTAATTTTCTTAAATTTCAGTTGTTTTTTAAAATTCCCGAATTCTATTACATATATATTCAATCGAAGAGATTTTATTTATTGATAAAAGAAGTTTTTGTTTTTGTTTCTTTTGGCTCTTAAACTTATTTACGTTGGATACATTATTTACATGTTTGGCTCTCGTTTATTTAAATATAATTGAGGCACGTATAAATATATTGAATAAAATAATTAAATGTAATTCAACACTTTGAGTTAATAAATTTTAAAGTTTTTATTTTTTTGGGGCAAATCGATATTGGCCAATAAAATTAAATTTATTATGTTCAATGATGGAATCAGAAATATTGATAATTTTTACAAATGACTAATTCAATAAAAACTTGAAATGTGTGTGAATATTGTTTAGTAGGCTTTATAGTTCAGCTTTCAACTCTCATAGTTGTTCTGTCTATAAGAGATAATTTCTTTAAATCTGAATTTATGTGGTGGAACTAAAATACGGAGTTTTTTTGGTTTCAATCACGTAAAAAAAAAACTTTATTTAATCTTTTAATTCCTGTACGCCACAGGTTGTATACTATACGATCATCAATTTGGCTTAAAGTTTTTATGTTTTCTTCAGCTGTTTGCCTAGATAATGGTTGAAAAGTTTCTTCCAGGTGTTCCATAAATAAAACAGATATTTGGTTATCACTTTTGAGTTATGTCCTTCCACCGGTTTAAATAGGCAGCAAACGCATTTTGGCTCTTTTTTAGTTCCTTTGTTGCTTTCCAAAGGAAGTGATCAGTTTTCTTATGAGACTACTTAAATATTTAGTGATATTTTCGTTCATCATCTCTTAGACACTGTTTTAGTTTATTCCTTAGAAAATAGCAGATTTCTATTGTTGTCCTCGTTTCCTTTGCCAGGTTTTTCGCGATTGTGGTTTCTATTTAACTAGTTTCCCGACTTAATAAATTATTATTTGGTTCCTATACGAGGTTCAGCGTGATTTAAGTTCCTACAGAACTTGTAAAAAAGACCAGTTAATTTTACTGTTTGTAAGCTTAGGCAAGTTTTCCATATTAATTAGCATTGTTTTGAGAGTTCATGATAACAGTTGATTGGTAAAAAAATATCCCCTCCCTATTTTCGAGGTACATTTAGTCCTAGAAAGTAACTATTGTTACATTAATGAAATCTGGTATATTTTGTTTATATTGCAGGCCAATAGTTCATTTCTTAAGTATGATTTGTAATTTTTGATCCCTTTAGTATCGTTTAGTCGAACGTTTAGAATGTTTAACATTCTTTTTTACTATTATTATGGATTCTCCTTTAGGGGTTTCTCCTGCATTAACAGCATATGGTAACATTAATAATCGCGTATTTTAATAAATGACGTTTTTGTCCAATTTCAAATTTCTCCTTGAGCCTGAGATGAGACATCTATTTTTTCTAAATTTAGAAAAATGTTTATCTCTGGAACACGCTGCGTTATAGTCCGTTCACATTCCAGGTGCCATTTGTTAATGTTCTATACTTAGTTATACTTAGGAGAAGAGAAACAAAGCAATGTTCGTGGTTTCCTTCTTTTTTAGGTGTTTAAATAGAGCCTCAAGACAACTTCTTTGCATTGCTAGACTTTGAGTTAGTCTTTTGGTAGGCTGGATTAGCCAAGAGGACAGGTGGGTGTATACCACCTGGGCTATATTTATATATACATATATATATGTATATATATATATATATATATATATATATATATATATATATATATATATATATATATATATATATATATATATACATATATATACACATATATATATATATATATATATATATATATATATATATATATATATATATATTTCTTTTTGTTGAATATTCATTACGTTATACCATAGATTTAGATATAATAAAGACGGCCCATACACAAGTAACAAAAATTTATCATTTAATAATTTATTATTATTTCTAGAAATAATAATACAGAAAGTTTAAAAAAAGAAGAAACCATTTTTTTAATACTATATAATGAAGGTTTGTGCATTCGACAATGAATAAAAACAAATAAAAATTAAACCAAGTAGCTTTTCTATTCTATGAAATCTTTATTTGTGTTGAAAAAAATATTTTTTTACTTTGTACTTTGTAAACCAAAAAATGCTTTTTCAAAAAATGTTTATTCAACCTAGTGGTACCCGTCTGCATATTAGATGAATCCGTCACTTACTTTTATGTTTTATTCTAATTGGAACAACTTTTTTTATCTTAATCTATGTTTATACCCTTGTAAGATAATTGTTTGATTGAGTTTTTCTTTCTCTAGCATTTTTTGTCTTTTCTAGCATACGTACTGCTAGGTTAAAAACCAGCCGCCTTTACGTGAAGCGAGTGGTATTTTACTTTCCCTTTACCCGCTGGTGATTCGTTGAGGGCATTCCCATATCCAACACTTGGAGACGTGCCGAAAGGTGATTTGCATGTTCCAAGGGGATACCTGACGAAATAAATTCTTTTAAATTATTATTAAAAATAATTTTATTTTGCGAATTTGTATTGTTTTACATATGTAACATTTTTGGTTGGAATCCACATGTTGTGACCAATTGCGAAAAAAATGGACATCGACGATGATGGGTACTTAATAACGATCTAGGAGCTAATTGTAGTCCGCTGACAATGCAATTGTAAGTTGTTAAAGTGAGACGATTCTAAACAAAACTAAAGGGGAATGGTCGAGAAAAAAAAAATGGTGATGTCATATGTGGTATTTTCCTACATCGCAGGTAATTTGTCTACTTATGATCCTCCTTACGTAGAACATATGATTACAAAGGGTGAGTAATGCATTCTGCATTCCGTACGTAGAATAGTTGGGGCCAATATAAAATAATAATAACCCGATTCAAAAGGACGAAAGCTCAATGGAATTAAATCGTGAAAGCAAACCGTCTTAACGAGGTGCTCAACATTTATGGATCTAATTGCAATTTAAAACCAGTAGACTTAACTATAGTTATGTATAAAGATCAGTATTTACTACCAACCATAAAGACTAGCTCCTGTCGAACATGAAAAGTTCATATACCGATGTTTAATCTTTAGGTGTTGCTGCTGTTCAATGTCAAAAGACTGGACTATTGAAATCTTTTGAATTTGATGGTCGAATTTGGACGGAAAACGTCAAAAAAAAAGCAAATAGTCTGCCACATAGATTTATAAAATTTAGCAATCGTAGTTGGGTTAGATAAATGTCGATATATACCTTTTAGGTAAGCAGTTTGTTTTTATAGAACTGATTATAACAGTTTGAAGTTATTAGCAAATAAAAGCGACTTGAAGCCAATGATAGCCAGCTGGTTTCTGCTGGGTACTCTTAGCATATGATGAGTACGAAGAGATAAAACTATAGTTTGTAAAGCTGTCTTATGGGTAGAAAATGCTACTGATAGGGTTGCCACAATGCAACGGGTAATGAAAAAATTCAAATTCAAAATTTAAAATTTTGTAAATTCAAATTCAAAATTTTGATATAAGAAGGTGTAGCGACCATCGCTACACACACTGAAATACAATTATTCAGATATTTCGTGCAAATCCATATGATTCGCTAACGCTACATGTACACTGTACATAAATATGTATAGAGCGTAAAGTAGTAATTACACATAGCACTCGGTCGCCATGGCTTGATGAGATGACTAATAATTTTAACAAAATTATTACGATTCCTCATCAGATCGAATTGAGCTTTGCTTTGCACACCACCTATATACAGCTAAATAATTAAAATAACAACATACTGTCCGTATCCATATGTTTATAGAAATCCGTGGTATATAGTTACTGTAATGGCTAAATTTGTAATTTGAATAATTCGTATGTCACAAAAAAAGTTCCTTCTCAGTGTACTAAATCACCTTGACGAACTAACATGTTTTGTTGCTGCGTTAGAAATATGTGAACTAGAGATATTTCTTTCAAAAAATTTCTCAAAATTTGCTAATATAAATAGAAATTATAAATTACCCAGTTCTTTTTGCACCAATTCAATAATAATTCCCCCGGCTGCAGCTCCAAGAATATTGTAAGGAAATGATTCAGTGGTTACTTCGATAATGACTTGAACTGCGATCCAAGCTCACATTCCAATTCGGAATCCATATACACGATCATATAAAAAACTAACAAACAATACTCAATTAGAAATAAATTCTACTTCACCATTAATCCCATTTATACAACTCTTGCTCATTTCGCTTAATCTTCTACCGTGATTATCTTATCGGTTTCAATATTTCGAAATGAAGAAGCTCCCTATTTGCTATACATTTTCTGAACAGTATATACGATGTCAGATTCTAATATCGGTAGGACACCATAAGTTTCCAAACAGTCTTCATTATAGATGATCTGCTCTTGATGTATAGCCGACTGTTTTTAAAATTTTGTCTAAGATATAGGCGACGACCGAAGCTAAGAACTAAGATATAACCTTGCGTAAAACGGGATTTTTAACTGAGTTCTTTGATTATAAAAACGACTAGTTTCGTTTAGGATAATCGTTATATATAATTTGTCAACTATTTATTGTCATTTAAAATAACTATCGTAAATACATCTTCTGAGTCGATGCGATTCGAGAACCACCTAAATTATGCCTCCGTAATTTAAAATTAAAAGGTCTACGGGTAAATCTTTACCATTATTTTAAGACTCAATCAACTCTGGTTTAATACTGCGATAATATAAAATGTGACATCTTTGTTACAACCATAAAATGCGTACAATCATAACTTCATAAGGTACAATCATTAAAATGCATAATTAAATTTGATTACTTTTTTTAAGTTAAAATTTGACTTTTTGTAATGCTCATTAAAACATCTCTATTATTCTTTTCGATTTCAATGTTTCTAGTTCCCGAATTTTATAAGGAGCACATACAAACACTATATTATTTTGGTAACATCAATTTTCCCTGTATTATTTTAAGGTTTCCTTCATTGAAAAAATTATAATAATAGTTCTAAAACAATTTTCTTAATATTTTGGTTTTTTGTACACGAGAAAGACAAAGCTATGTTATTTTGATTTGCTCTAATCCAATGAGAAAAAATAATGGGGACTATACTTTAGAAAAAGAAAAATAGTCTTCAATAAAAAGGAGTAAGAAAGAGATCAGTTTTATCTGTTCGACCCTGTACGCATATCGTATATGGGTATTATACTCATCTCACTCTCTTTGTACAGTAAAACATTTTTTTTTTGGTTGGTAATTTTGTTTAGTTGCCATTTTACATTTTTATTTGTTTCATTTTAAAAAATTTAAGTCGTTGTAATTCAGTAAAATCAATTACAAATTACCATGCAATTGGCGAAGTGTTCAAACTGAGGCGTTTGAAACGGGAGATACAAGGTTTGACTTTGGTAACTATTACCCCTTAAAAGGGTGCAGGGCTACGGTAATATCGAATTGCTAGAGTAAAGAAAATTATAAAGAGGCAAAAGTATTGAGCGCTATATGAATATAAATGAGTTTAGAAAGGCAAAACGTAAAAATATAAAAACGCATGAGAGAACTCATGCATTAGTGAATTTTAGTTCGAAGTATAGAAATTTTTTAAAATAGTCAAATTTGTAGTGAACTTGTTGATCTATTACTTCCCTTGCTGGAAGTGAACTTAAAAAATTAGTTCAGATAGAAATGCAATTTCAGAATAATTCAGGAAATTCAAGAGCAAATTCAGGAGATGATTTTTGAGATTTATTTCATTGCAAAATCATATCGTTTTACTCTAAAACAGATCAAATTTCAATTGTAGTCCTAGATTAGCTTTGAACATTGCAGCAAGCATGGCAATAAACATGATATTTACTTATAGTGAATAAATCATGTATATAAGGAGACAAAGCTTATATGCCTATTTTCTATCCTTTGTTACAGCACATATGTAGCGGAATACTGTCTATCTTCATGCTTCGACCTTTTTTGGATATTTGAACACAGTATGAGTGCTTGCAAAATGTTATAAATACAAAAAATATTAAGAAAGTATCATTTTATATAATATAATATAACCAATATAATTAATTGAATATGAAAAACTCAAATAATAAGGTCTAGACACAAAGCCACTGTTGCTAAATATGTATGTATAGAGAATAATGAAATTATAGTGAACATTTGCCTAATAAATAGTCCATTTCCATTTCCATCCATTTCCATCCATTTCCATCCATTTCCATCCATTTCCATCCATTTCCATCCATTTCCATCCATTTCCATTTCCATTTCCCCGTGTCCTCACTCAATCCAATACCGGATCTCACTTATCAATCTAGGCGTCATTCGGCATGTTTTTCCTTCCATTTTCTCTGCCATGTCTCCAGAGTTTTAGGGCAGACTCTATGGTCATAGTTTTTTCCCTTTCCCACATCCGCACTCAACCAAAGTATCTCTCGGCGCTTCAACGTGAGCAGACCAAATTATTCTGCAACAACAAGGGTTCTGCACAAGCCATCCTTAATGCACCACAGCTCTGGGTCTATAACATACACTTTCCGAGCTTCTGTATCTCCATGGTATCGGACCACATCTCTGCTATGTATAGAAGAGTTGAGTTTACCGATGACATGATGAGTTTTTGTTTATACTAGAGCGGGGACGACGCACGTTACTCATATTAGTCTACTAAGCGATGCTGTTATCACAGAGAAGGAAAGCTAAGTTATCTATAGTTATTCTTAAATACTTTATCGTCCTCTCTGTTTGAACCATCTTCCCATAGTCATGGGAATGACAGTGCTTGGATTCTCCGTCTATCGATTCTCGATCTCAGTTTTTGAAATCGTTTTGACATCTCAAACAACAATTGTCAGTCATTTAAATAGCTTTGCAGCATCCTTAAAAGGTTACTTGGCAACTCGAAAAACTGCTGAAGCACCTTGAGCATATCAAATGGCAAGCTATGTCTGCTATTACTGATATGGTCAAGTGACCCTTTTGGAAGCCGTATTGTCTTGGAGAAAAATCCCCAGTAATCCGAATGGCAAAACTCAACCTTGGCTTTAACATATTTACTATAGAAGTTTTCCCATCGTATCTAGAATGCAGAGAAGTCTGTATGTTGACGAGAATCTGGAACACCACTTCATAGACGTCACATCGTTTACCAATTTTTCCTCCGTAAAGTCGAATTGTCCCGTAAACAACAGCATTAATATCAATTTTGATTGGGTACCCTTGCATAGCTATATGGTGAAATGCAAATCATAGGTTTTTTAAATGCTGAGTGTGTGATCCGTCAGGCAGCTGAAAGATAATGTAATTGTGGTCTCGACCTGTCGTAGAGTCCTCAATTACTCGCCAATCCGCTGAAAAAGATGCTATAGTTGTACCAACACCATCGTTAATTCGGCGAAGAAATGCTGCATCAGAAAGTAATCTGCAACCGTGCATCCATTTAAGTTTCCTTGCATAAAGTGAAATATTTTGTTCTATTCCCATCTTAGCCAGAAAAACCTTTTTGAAAGCCTCACAGGCAACTGTTCCTCGCTTATGACCGGTTTTCCTATAGCACCGGGTAGCAGTTCACATAAAGATAATTTCTACTTGAGCACATCCCTAACAAAGGTAGTTTCTGCGATCAAGGCTAGTATGTACATCTTGTCCTGGTGTGGCCCTGCCCAAAGTACTTGTATCATCGTTAGAATTCGACTTTTTTTCTAACACAGCCATAGACTTAGCCGATATTGATTCTCCAAATGTCAAGACTCAAGCAGATTAAAGCGATTCGTTCAACTGTAAGTCGACGAGCGCTTTTTTTTGTTAATGTTGTTCGGATACCATGTAGACTCTGATGTTTCTGATCTCATTATTGAGGTCCCGTCGGTGTGCCGCTTTGATCTCAACCTCCGTTCGAGTCATTCCGAATGACTCATAAGTTTTTCCATAAGTGCGGGTTAAATGACAACCGCGTCATTTTTCTCGTATCTCCTGGGAGGTCGTTTCCTCTTCCTCTCCTGTTTTTTCTGACCACTTTGGGTTCCCTTGAGGTACCACCAGCTTTTCTCTGTTTCATTGATAGGGACAGAGTCAGCAGTCCTATCTCTTTCGGTGGCAGGTTTGATTGGATATGTAGGTTTTGGCCGCTGAGCACCATGGCTCACGCGTCATGCTGCTCTTTCCGGCTTTCCACTTCCTGCTGTTTGAGATAGCTTTCCATCTGCCTTTCGCTTGTTCTTTCGGGAAGTGGTAATCACATTGAATGTCTCTTACAGCTATAATAGATAGACTATTTCGCACTCACATATAGCTGTGCTCGGTCGTAGGTTGGCAATTATTTTCATTACTTTATAGAACTTCGAAAAATCGTTATCTTCCTCATTTCTCAATCTTGCCACGAAATAGTGGTCAATGTAGATTGAGTTTTCCTCAGACGCAGCTTTCTCGGCGTTTAAATAATCATTTTTTTCGACTTCTATTTCTCAGTCCAGAATGGAAAACTGATTTTCACTTGTCGTATGATCTGCATCGTGGAGGAATCGGTCAATCCTTGATGCATTACGGTTATTGCATAACGACGACGTGGAGCCTCACGATCCATCGTCGTTATACTGGGGATCCGATCCCCTCCACCGTATATAGTCAACTTTATTCGTTACCTCCATAGTTGATGTGTTGTTCTCTATATATATCCATCCCATATATAGCCTTTAAACCGGGCACGGTTGGTTTGCCGCATGAATCAATACCTCTGCACTTTCTTCTCTCCACATATATGTATCATTACTACAGCAATCACCATGGAGTGGCCAAACTAAAGGGATCCATTAAATTGATACCAGAGACCCGTGTTTAAAGGGATCCTTCTACATTCAACGTTCGTATACATCATTCACCCGCGAGAATGGGTGACCCGTTTATAGATGTCGCTGGAAACCCGTTTTTAGAGATGCTCCTGTGATCGTCCTTCATATATATACACGTATATTTATGAACATATACACATATTCCAAATTAAAGGGAATCACTTCATCTACTCCATAGAGTCCCGTTTATATATAGAATTTAAATCACCCAGTCACAATAGACAGAATCTACATCAATGGGGACAGGGCAACGCAAAGATATGGACAATCAGTTCAATGGTGTTGGTTGGTTAATGGTTTAAGGGCGCCATCGAAGTTGAAAGATAATGTAATTGTGGTCTCGACCTGTCGTAGAGTCTTCAATTACTCGCCAATCCACTGAAAAAGATGCTATAGTTGTGCCAACACCATCGTTAATTCGGCGAAGAAATGCTGCATCAGAAAGTAATCTGCAACCGTGCATCCATTTAAGTTTCCTTGCATAAAGTGAAATATTTTGTTCTATTCCCATCTTAGCCAGAAGAACCTTTTTGAAAGCCTCACAGGCAACTGTTCCTCGCTTATGGCCGGTTTTCCTATAGCACCGGGTAGCAGTTCACATAAAGATGATTTCTACTTGAGCACATCCCTAACAAAGGTAGTTTCTGCAATCAAGGCTAGTATGTACATCTTGCCGTGGTGTGGCCCTGCCCAAAGTACTTGTATCATCGTTAGAATTCGACTTTTTTTCTAACACGGCCATAGACTTAGCCGATATTGATTCTCCAAATGTCAAGACTCAAGCAGATTAAAGCGATTCGTTCAACTGTAAGTCGACGAGCGCATTTTTTGTTCCTGTTGTTCGGACATCATGTAGACTCTGATGTTTCTGATCTCATTATTGAGGTCCCGTCGGAGTGCCGCTTTGATCTCAACCTCCGTTCGATTCATTCCGAATGACTCATAAGTTTTTCCATAAGTGCGGGCTAAATGACAACCGCGTCATTTTTCTCGTATCTCCTGGGAGGTCGTTTCCTCTTCCTCTCCTGTTTTTTCTGACCACTTTGGGTTCCCTTGAGGTACCACCACCTTTTTTCTGTTTCATTGATAGGGACAGAGTCAGCAGTCCTATCTCTTTCGGTGGCAGGTTTGATTGGATATGTAGGTTTTGGCCGCTGAGCACCATGGCTAACGCGTTATGCTGCTCTTTCCGGCTTTCCACTTCCTGCTGTTTGAGATAGCTTTCCATCTGCCTTTCGCTTGTTCTTTCGGGAAGTGGTAATCGCATCGATTGTCTCTTACAGCTACAATAGATAGACTATTTCGCACTCACATATAGCTGTGCTCGGTCGTAGGTTGGTAATTATTTTCGTTACTTTATAGAACTTCGAAAAATCGTTATCTTCCTCATTTCTCAATCTTGCCACGAAATAGTGGTCAATCTAGTTTGAGTTTTTCTCAGACGCAGCTTTCCTTGCGTTTAAATAATCATTTTTTTCGACTTCTATTTCTGAGTTCAGAATGGAAGACTGATTTTCACTTGTCATATGATCTGCATCGTGGAGGAATCGGTCAATCCTTGATGCATTACGGTCATTGCATAACGACGACGTGGAGCCTTACGATCCATCGTCGTTATACTGGGGATCCGATCCCCTGCACCGTATAAAGTCAACTTTATTCGTTACCTCCATAGTTGATGTGTTGTTCTCTATATACAGGGTGTCCCTAAAGTGGCTGACACTAATAGTACCGTTGGATTTCTTGATCAAGGCGAACATGACTTTACTTCTACCACTTTGCACTGTGAAGCCTCCCTATCAAGTTATAGACGTTTAAAGAGGACCCTTTCAACGTCGTTCCTTGTATTAAATATAACTCAATATCTAGAGAAAAAACCATTTGTTTTTCTCAATGTTTATATCATTAAAAAGCTGATTAAATTTTCTTTCAAATAAAGTATAATAAGTATGAATATTTACGTAAAAAGTATTTCAAATTAAAACAAAACTTTTAGAATTGAAATTTTTTTAAGAAAAATTATTGTTTCTTTACCATTTATCTTTTAACAATTACTCTACGACAATACATATTTTTTGATTAAAACATAGTTTAGTCTCTTAGCTTTAAGAAAAGCTAACTATTTATCATATTTGCAAGAATATGTTATCTAAAAAAATTAAAAGATTACAATAAAAATTATACATTTTCTTTATTAGACGCAAGTATTGAGGTATAAATAAGTACTGGTATTAGGTAATTAATATTTCGCAATATTTACATCAAATTCTCAAAATGACCACCATTAGCCGTTACGCATTCCAAACACTTATTCATAAATGAATTGCGAACTTTTACGAAAACTTTTCTATCCCGTTTATTTCGTTACAAGCTTCATATATTCTAGTAATTAACGTTGCTTTATCTGGGATAGATGAAGAATAAACTTTAGTTTCGAAATGGTCCCAGAGGTAACAATCTAACGGATTTAGATCCGGTGATCTTGCTGGCCAATGTAAAGGTCCTCTGTGGCCAATCCACTGCCTTGGAAACAAAGTGTTTAAGTGGGATCGTACATTTTTTGCAAAATGTGGTGGAGAACCATCATACATAAACCACATACTTCGTAAATTAAACAATGGAACTTCGTCTAATAGTTCCTAAAATTGGTTTATTAAAAAATTTAAATATTTTACACCATCTAATCTGTCTGGTATGATCGGTCCTATAGTAATTCGTCTCCCAAAACACCACACTATACATTTACTGTGAATTTATGTTGGTAACTGTTTACAATTTTTAAATTAGGATTATTTGATGATCAGGAATGCATGTTGTGTAAATTTATACATCCGTCCCGAGTAAATGCAGCTTCATCTGTGAAAATTTTTTTCTTCGGAAACCAAAAATCTCGTGTTTTTTGCTCAATTACCCATTCATAAAAAATTTGTTTTGCTATTTTACCACTTTCCAAAATGTCTTGTATTGTTTGGTAATGATAAGGATGGAGTTTTTCTTTTTTAATTTGCCTGTGTACGATAGATTTTTCAATTCCGGTTTTAGCTGCAATTTTCCGAATACTAATCGTGGGAAGTGCCGTTCTTCCGCAAATTCCGATCTACATTAACAAAAGTATTAACAGATGGCAATCTACGATTAGGCTATCGATCTCGATATATCCGTTGAGCAACAGTCCCAGCTCTATTAGCCTCGTATAAAATGATACCATATCCACATATTCGTTAGAAGTATAAGGATTCATGTTTTAATAAATGTTAAATTATTATTTTTTTAATTTTAACAAATTCACTTTTAGATGGCCTACGATTGTTTAAAGACTAATTTTTATTTAATTATTTTATGAAACATAACCATTTTGTTAACAGTTAACTTTAACTTTTAATTCAAGTTTATTGATACCTCAATAAAAAAAAGGCAAAATTTTTATTGTAATCTTTTAATTTTTTTAGATAACATATTCTTGCAAATATGATAAATAGTTAGCTTTTCTTAAAGCTAAGAGACTAAACTATGTTTTAATCAAAAAATATGTATTGTCGTAGAGTAATTGTTAAAAGATAAATGGTAAAGAAACAATAATTTTTCTTAAAAAAATTTCAATTCTAAAAGTTTTGTTTTAATTTGAAATACTTTTTACGTAAGTATTCATACTTATTATACTTTATTTGAAAGAAAATTTAATCAGCTTTTTAATGATATAAACATTGAGAAAAACAAATGGTTTTTTCTCTAGATATTGAGTTATCTTTAATACAAGGAACGACGTTGGAAGGGTCCTCTTTAAACGTCTATAACTTGATAGGGAGGCTTCACAGTGCAAAGTGGTAGAAGTAAAGTCATGTTCGCTTTGATCAAGAAATCCAACGGTACTATTCGTGTCAGCCACTTTAGGGACATCCTGTATATATCCGTCCCATAGCCTTTAAACCGGGCACGGTTGGTTCGCCGAATGAATCAATACCTCTGCAGTTTCTTCTCTCCACATATATGTATCATTACTACAGCAATCACCATGGAGTGGCCAAACTAAAGGGATCCATTAAATTGATACCAGAGACCCGCGTTTAAAGGGATGCTTCTACATCCAACGTTCGTATACATCATTCACCCGCGAGAATGGGTGACCCGTTTATAGATGTCGCTGGAAACCCGTTTTTAGAGATGCTCCCGTGATCGTCCTTTATATATATACACGTATATTTATGAACATATACACATATCCCAAATTAAAGGGAATCACTTCATCTACTCCATAGAGTCCCGTTTATATATAGAATTTAAATCACCCAGTCACAATAGATAGAATCTACATCAATGGGGATAGGGCAACGCAAAGATATGGACAATCAGTTTAATGGTGTTGGTTGGTTAATGGTTTAAGGGCGCCATCGGTTCGCCATACCGTATAAAATATTATTGGTAATCAGCATTTAATATAATCAAATATGTCTGCGGTTGGGAACGATTTATTTAATTCACCGCTAACCTAGCTATTACTATACAGGTGTTTGCCTCTAAGAAGTTTCGCAAATTTTACAACTATACCAAAATTCTTTTATAGTTCTATTATAATCGGCCATTTTAGGTTTAGAGATGTATATATAACTGCCCCAATTGTTCGCATATTTCTAACATTATTAGACGTGCCGTTTTTTTCTATCTTTCAGCACCAAGGTAAACTTTGAATAGAAGCGCCTTATGTGATATAAGTACCTAACTTATTTAAATAAACGAAAACTATTCCATAAAAAATTACGAAACTATTGTATTTCAATAAAATTACTATACACTTATCAAGAAACCAAAAACGTCAGTTGGCAAATTTATTTTTACAGCAACAAAAATTAAAAACTCTTACCTATTTTCTTACTTCAAGTATGGTTTTAGCAAATTTATTGATTTATTCAATATTTTTCATTTTCCACAAATTAAAATCATACCGTCATTTTCTACATTATTCCATTAAGGGATATTTAAAAATACGATGAATCAGCGTACACTTTTGGCTTAATCCTGATGGAAATAGTAGAACTATTTGAGCTGAATGAAATAAAAATAATATTAAAGTGATTTTTTTGAAATAAAATATTCTTTGATCTTTGGCTTTGTTTTACTAGCTGTGTTACTTTCACAAAGCCGAAAAAGATTACAACGACAATTGCATTGTATAAAGCCGAATCGGCTTTATTGTAAGACAACAAATTTTTAGATTTAGGGGAAATAAAACTATTTTATGGTTATGGTGTTCACCACAAGGCGGTAATTTTTTCAAATTTATGAAAATCATATTTAAAATCATAGAAACTATCATCACATCACCCGATTCTTGTATATAAATTTTTTTTCACATAAATGTATATAAAAAAGTTTGACATAAATGTTTTATAACCAAAACAGAAAAAATAAAATGCGCATAAAGCCAAAAGCTGTTGCTTTAAGATAAAGTAAAACTCTCTTACCTTTACGAAAGCAATACAGCTAATATATAACATATACTTAAATGACAAATGAATGACATACAAAAGCAGACTCACATAATATAGCTATACGTATAGTCCTTAAAACATTAACTCTCTAGAGCATCTTTCTCTCTCTATTCGATTCAACTATGCCGATTGATTTTCCAACTATACTGACATGTTGACCCGCATACACATACAATAATTAAACAACACAACTTCAACAATTTGTTTAGTTTTGATTTTGTATAAGTAATGAGTTTACACAAAACATGTGATTCATTAATAAAACAAAAATTATAGTGTTAGTAATTTATTTTCATTTTATTTTTTATTTTTTTTTAAGATCATGAATGAAAACATAATCCAAAAACATAAATTTGTTGGAACTTTTTTCGCACTTTTACAGGAGTCATCATCATCATCGTCAGCGACACCAACATCAACTTTATGGTACAAAATTGGAGTATGTATACAGTTAACATGTGATTTCGTATAAAGAGAGCTTTTCATAATGTTGTTCTTGTCTATGGTCTGGGTAGCCCAATAAGAGAGCATATATCTCCCTTTCTAGACCATATAACATATTTATATATATATATATTGACTAGCTCCGCCCCGTTGATCTAACCAATCGAAAGCTCTGATTTATACTCAACGTTTCTTCCTTCTTTATACTGTGTTTGGTTTGTTCGTTCGTTTCGTTTTGTCTGTTATTTACTTAAATGCGACTTATATCGTCGTATGTATATACAAATAAAAAAAAATTTCGATTTTTTTTTTCAGTCAAGTGATTCGACGGTAACCGAGTGGTGCAATTTATTTGACGAGTTTAATACTAAAAAAAAAAAATAAATAAATAAATAAAATTGTGTTGTTGTCGTTATTTTCGAAGAAGTTCAAAAAGTGAATTTTACATATAAATGTTCCTGGCTGCGCCATATCACGTAAATAGTCGTTACCCAAGTATAACGCATGCGTTAAAATATTTATTGTATGTGGTTGGGTCGTTGTATCATTACAAAAAAAAAGAATAATAATAATTATATCATATCGTTTTTGTGAGCTTTTTTCTTCTTATATATGACAAAGTGAATTTATATTTTCTTATTTGATTCCGAAAAAGTGCGTGAATTTCCCCAAAATCATTATAACGAGTGCGATACATAATATAGTTAAATAGAAAGTGATATCGATAAATTAGTTTTGGTTATCTGTCGATCGTGCGAGACTGACATAAAAGGATATTTAGAAGTTAAAACAAAAAAAGGTTTTTGTGTGTGTGTGCGCCAAAGTAAATTAACTTGTTTTATAAATATATATATATATATATAAAAGAAAGCAAAAAAACGGAAAGATCGTTTCAAATTGATATCGACGATCCTTGTGAAAGTGATCCTTTTTTTTGTTTCGTAAATAATCGTTATCATTGTGGCCTAATCGAAATGACATTTTTTGTCGTACATGTCATTTTGTATATTAAGAGAAAAAGTTTATAAGTTTATTTGATGTAATTTATTGATTTTGTATTTTATATAGTTTATGTTGGTTTGTTGTTGTTATTGATGTTGATGTCAGTTTTGTTAGTGATTTAAGGTGTATTTAGGTTTTAAAGTATACATATACAACAGCAAAAAAATATTATTATAAAGTTTTGTGATTGTGTTTTTTTTGTTCTGTATCTTGAAATACGAAAATCTTAAAACAAAAATTTTTTTTTTAATGTTACAGATAAGAAATTAAGAAAAAATATTGTTTTTGTGCGTGCGAAAGTGGTGGTGCGGTTTAAATTAATTGATTTTATTTTTAACAAGCCCGGTGTATCAAGGGCCCTAATTGGCAACAATTATTGGTGGTAGATTGATTCAGGCGCACATGGGCGTCTGCATAGAGGAGCGCCCTGTAATGCATTGGGTAAGATAATATAAACGCATATTTTTATTTATATTAATGATTAACCGACGGTTCACACGTTATACGATAATAACGCGATCGCGCACACATATAAATGTTCTATGTACAACAAATTCACAATTAATTATTTATATCGTCACTTACGAGTTATCTTTAAGTGTATGATGAACTTTATGAACTTTTCATAATATATATTATATTCTTTCATCTGACTTATCATTTGTATGTCATATTGTAAAGGATGTAATGTCTTGATAGATCTTCATGCATTTGTTTGTAATTCGCGTACAACGATTTAGAACTCAATGATTTTTTTTTTCATATACTTTCAATGCATATAGACCTTAAAAGGTTGACGAAAGTCCATCAAAATATCATATTTATATATATATATATATATATATATATATATATATATATATATATATATATATATATATATATATATATATATTATATATATATATATATATATATATATATATATATATATATATATATATATATATATATATATATATATATATATATATATATTTACATTTTAATGTTCTCGTTTACTGTACGCTTGCACAAATATCTTTTGGTCATTTCATATAGTCCGCAAACCACAATTGATAAACGCAATTTTGGTTTCTGTGCGCTTACTTTGTAAAAATTTAATACATAAATCTTACGTACGATAATAATCGTTGTATATAAAATACGCGCTCGACTTGAGATCATCATCACCTGTTTAAGTAATTTTCATTTGTTTTTCACATTGTTATTATAATAATATATTAGTGCTTGAGATAAAAATAAATAGGTTTGATGACATTATATATATATATATATATATATATATATATATATATATATATATATATATATATATATATATATATATATATATATATATATATATAAATGAAAAATTAAATTTATTGTAAGGCGCAGAGAGATGAATTAGGTCCATTACATTAATATACGATCGAAGGTGATCGTATAAACATTTTTTCCATTTTAATGTTTAAATTTGATTTAAATTACATATCTATATGTATGTCATGATCTTGTGTACTAAAAATGACATTTAACCTCGACCATATTTGGACACGATCGCAAACATACTTACTTATATGAGATCGTTTTGAAAAATATATGGTATGATCGGGTGGATTTTATAAAAAAAAAATTATGTAAATGATCGATGAAGTTTTTACTAAATATGTCGCATATATGAATTTATGGACATGTCAATTTTGTGATTGATCACAAATAATGTTTTGTGCAAGTGATCGGTGCTGGCAATATTTTTGTTTGATTGATTTATGCACGTGTTTTGTTAGTTTACATATATTTAAAAACCTGTTGAGCGCTTGCGAGTTGTTTATTTATATCATTTGCCGTCGGAACGTTTCGATCTGTTTATGCTTATATAATAACTGTATACCAAGTAAAACTTGATCATCTGATAAAGAAGTGGAAGTCTCAGAATATACATTGTGAAATTTGTTGAGTGTTTCGATTTAGTGTACGGGGCCCAGTCCAAGCCAATTTGGCGTCCTGTGCAATTTTACATTTTCGCGCCCCAAAATGTTTCCAATCATTATATATCAATCATTTTATTGACACTTCTATCAATAGGGGACAAATTTCAGAGCAACAAAATGCCCAATTTTTGAGACAAATTTACTATTGGTTAAAACAGTATTTCTAAATATCAAGAAACAGTTAACTAGATGACGAAAAAGGAAGGCGGCAGAACATATTTTATAGGACAGAACATATTACATACATAGGATAGAACATATTTTATGTAGATAAAAAAGATATTTTATTACAGGCATAGTATTGCAGTTCCGTTTTGATTTAATATATAGCTAAAAAAACATTTATAGATCTAAACATTTAAATTGATCTACATATATCTAATGATTTTCGGTAAGCGGATTTAATCGATATTTTTAAGCTATAGCTCTCTAATTTTTAACGTTTTATAGATGACGATTGGACTACGGTTTTTGCATCTACAAATGAACAGATACAAACGAGGTATAAATTGTGCAAATATGTTATTATTCAATATTTCACAAAACTAACTGATCAAGACAAACGGTTGACTTATCCATGATATATAGGTATCATTATTTTAACTACCAACAAATTAATTTATTTTCCAAAGGGGATGATCTTCTTTCTAAAATTAACAAAATTTTCAAAAATTAATTGAATGTTGCTGTGTCCGACACTCGATGGAACACCCAAATCTTCACTAAGATTAAAGTAACTAAAGTTTGTTTAATGCAACTTAATTGGTAAAAATCTAGTCAAAAATGTTGTTGCTTCGATATTTGTAAATCAATCCGAGTGAATATAGATTAAGTAACATACGGAGTCTTAAATGTTATCCCTAATAAATGATAGAAGATTAAATATCGACAGACATCTGATCTATCTTAATTTTGATAAGTTAAATTTTCCAAAAATAAATAAAATCATTGATTAATTTATAAAATATAACAACTTTTGCCATGAAATGAAATAAATTGCACATTTCAAGCCGTTAATTTCACAAACTGCTCCACCAAGTCATGATATTCTATAACACAACTATAGCACAACAAAAAACTCTTGTTAATAGAGATAGAACAAAATGCGTATAGTATAGCCATGATATATTCTACCTACACATATAATGGTTTTTCCAAACAATAAAAACAAATCTCACACCTTACGGAGCAAAATTTTTTCTTGCCCATCATGGAGTGTGTTCACGGGAGCACATCGGTGTGTGTAATGTTGTGTAGTGTAGTGTTGCGAGAATGGCGGCGGTGTGTTGATGTGACAACCTTGCAGTGAACATTTTTTTGCACTTCGATGTGTTTTTTGTCAAAAATTTTGGTATTTTAAACGACAATAAAACTGTTTCCTCTGAAAATCAAAAAAACGTTAAAATTATAAATTATTCATTTATTAATTTATGCGGAAAAAAATTTATATTTTTGTTCGTTTCTGTAATTTTATTTCAATCAATCAAAGCAGTGTGTTTTTCACACATGTATAAAATCGTAGGGATAAAATGTGCATAAAGTATGCACACCTCGCTTGCAGTGACCGCAAAAGTGCGTTGTAACAAACGCAACACAACAAGGCGATGAACAGAAAAGTGTGTTAAATAGTCACATTATGTCACATTTTGAGCTCGCGCGAACACACTCATGATTACACGAAATCGTATTGTAATACGTTACCCACACAAATAAAATATTTAATATTAAAAAAATTCTAAGGGCAAATACAAAACCCTCTTTCCTCGCATACTAATGCTATCCCATCATATGAACATTAGAACGTATTGTACGTAAAAAACGTGTCGAATATAATGTAAAATAAAATAAACATTCGCATACTATAGAAACAGAAAATATGAGTAAGAAAAAACTTTATTTTTATATGAATTTCGAACGCACTACTACATGCAATTTTTCATTTCGATTTTGTTTGTCTGTGTCAACGAAAGTTAGATGACGTCAGCGGGGCAGTTTTACAATTTTGCTTCATTTATATGTATTCGTAAATATAAAATATTCCTTCTCTATCCTATGTTACTGTATAGCTATATTACTATAACTATATAGATAAAAAAAAATGAGTCTCTATCTCTATCTCTACAGAAGTAATTATTTGATATGACTAAATAAAATTGATTGAGGATAAATCCAAATTTTTTGTACATATTTTAAATATATAGATTATTTTAAAGAATATTTTTTAAAGAATTATAAAAAAATTCGACGGCTTGAAAGTCAATTATCCTTTCTATATAGATTTTATTAAAAATATTTTTTTTTTGTATATAACAATTTGGTTAATTTTGCGCCTTTGCGGCTTAGCGCCCTGTGCAAATGCACATTGTGCTCATGTGGCTGGAGTGTACCCTTCGGAAGAGTGAGAAATTACTTCCAATATGACAAAGAAAATTCTAGCGCTAAATATAAAAACATCAGGAGAACTATTTAGTTATTGTAACCTTTGTTTGTAATACAATTTTTAGTCCTATATGAACCACTGAGCAATTTGGATCCTTAATTTCCTAAATTAAATTCATCTATATTTTATGTCTCACTGGCGGTTCGACTTTACGTAAATGTTTGGTTTTTTTCACCTGAACATATGATCGCTTTATTATGGCAAGCTTATACTAAATTGAAAATATTTTATATGCTGTCGAAATAATTTAGAAGGGCCAAATTGGTATATTTTATTCTAAAAAATTTTGTTCTACGCCTACTTGTATAACCTCTTTAAAGCAAAAATTGAGAAATAGCAATGGAGCAGTAGAGACATTTCTTAAAGTTGCTTGATGCTGAATCAGATGAAGAAGGGAAAATTCACAACGTTGACTTTTATGTCATAACGTTATGTGCAAAAGAGAAAATTATATAATTGAAAGTAAACTGCGAAAGGAACATAATCTGGTAACAGATGTAATTTAGTTTTGAAAGTTTATCAGTTTGAACTTAAAACTGTTTAAGCATTAAACTTAACAGGACCTATTTTTCAAAAAGTTTTTAAATTTTTTTAGGGCCAACAACCAGATTCCGGTTCTATGTCAAATTAGAATGAGAAATTAAAAAAAATACTTTTCTATTAGTCACTAACGAATTTAAAGTTGCCATAAACTTTATATAGCATGTATATAGTTTTTGGGTTTATAGTGGTTTTGGTTAAAATTTCTGGTGTCCATTTTATTTAAAGTGAATATCATGTTTATATGAAAGGACATTTTTAGTATCGCTCATCAAATTATACAGTAATATTGTTGAGGCTAACGGTTAAGATAACCGTCGCACGTATACAAGGGAAATCACTTCGCTCTGCTGGTTAAGCCTTCGGAGCTAGGATCAGCAAACATGTCAGGAATTTAGGTGTAATTTTAATTTTCTTTATGGTGACTTAAAATTACGTCACTAAAAATTTCCGCGACAAATGATTTAATGAGCGAACCGAATATATAATATATTTTAGGTCTCGATAAAAATTTGATGATATTTGCCAAATATATGTGACCATTGTAAAGCCAATCCTAATGCAAAATTTCAATGTCTGTTGTCTTTGAATAAATCTTTTTGCAGAGTTAGATTTGATTCAATATAGCTTATAAAGCAGCACACACGGATTCACGGACTAATGTTAAAGGTATTATGTGCCTTTCCGGTACTATGCAGGCAAATGTTCTGAAATCACGGTTCTGATATATAATATCTAGTATATTATTAGTATTAATCAGTGCAATCTGAGGTATTCTCCGCAGAAAACTTGTCTCACTATAAATGTTTGCGCCATTATACATATAACAACATGATATTACATATGGAGTTTTACTATCTCCACTTCATACCTCCATTTTGACTTTTCACTGCCTCCATTGGCAATTAGGAGCATGATTACGTAGGAACAATGTTGCTCATACACATAAAATAAGTTCTATTATATGTTTATATGTTGCATAAAATAAATTCAGGTGCGCTGGACCCTATTGCACTAAGAATTGGTGCAACCTATAGTTGATGTCCCTTAATTATATTTGTTGCAATAATATGAATATCAGAAACTGTTCAATGTAGATTTGGTAGTTGAAAATCATTCAATTATCAATTTTCTGTTGCATCCAGTAGAATTTTTAAAAAGTGATAACTTATATATAATCAAGTTTTTTTAAAAAATAAAGTCGATAATATAATCAAAACTTGGATAAGAAATAAAAGAATTAGTTTTTATAAATGTATATATTTCCTAGTATACACCTTCACCTGCTATCATGCAATCAGTCAGACTGGTGGGGTGTCTGAGGATACTGAATTTTGTACTTATGATTCCCAATTTCTGGCAATGCATGCTCGATTGAAAAATTTAAAATTTTGTATGTATAATTTGTAAACCACATTTAGGCTGGTGCAGCAAATTATTTTTGTAGTAATTGTCAAACATACTATCAGGTGAAAATCCTGCAGCAAACTAGGCATCCCAGTCGGCGACAACGGGAAACGCTGGATCAAATGTAAGCTCAATGCGCCGTAAATCTTCGTTAGACAACGAGTAGTAAATAACTAGAGCATAATTTGTGAACAATTTTAGACGTTAGGGACAACCTTTAAACAAAATTTTTTGTCAGGACGAGGACGCATTCCATTTTGATAAAACGCAAGTGAATGAGTTTAGTTGCGATGCGTTTAATATTGCTTGCGAGTACTGCGTATCATCAAATTTTGCTGCCGATTGTCCTTAGGAGGAAATGTTAACCACTTGCTGCTGCAAGGGCAGAGTAAAATTGGAAAAGCAAGTTGATTCGATTAAAAATGTCCACGAATATCGTCAATTTCTAAGAGATGTCACCTTGAATATCAAGATTCGTGAAAATATTTCCTCATACAACAACGCTCTACCTTTTGCACCGATGGGAGCAAAATGATTGAGTTTGAGCTTAATTCAATGGAGCAATGATAAAAGTCACTAATCTATAGTGCATCGAACTTTTTTACCATTTAAAACTGAATTACGGCTTATCTGTTCATTCAAATTACCGTCAAACTGAACCAAATTGAAAACAATTTAAGTTTAGAAAATGAATGAAACTTGATTTAAATTCAAATAAAAACTAAAAATAAATATTTTGTTCACTTAAATTTGATCAACCTGAATTTGGCTGCAGTAAATAGCTGACTAAATTGAAAATGGAATGTCAAATGGTAATAGTCAAAATCTATTTAAACGAAGCAGAAAGTTCTCGATTTTTTCGAAAGTAAATTAACTAAAATCGAATATTTTTATTCGCTTTTTAATTATGAAAAATATCGAGTAATTTTCTTAGTGGTTAAAGCTGCGGTGTTTGGGACCCAACGGGGGAGGGTTGCAAAAGAGATTTTTCATCACCTGATTACGATCGGTAATGACGAAGAACACAACTATGAACCCCTGGTGGGTAGTATCCATGGGCCGAACCATCGTCCATGTCAGTACAGGCTGACTGAAGTAATGTAATGTGCAGATGGATTTAAAAATCGAACTTGTATTCGTGCGTCCTCGATTTGGCTGGTGACGGCGTAAGGTAGGACTTTAAAAATTAACCGCGAAAGGGTTGGGAGAAAAGATTGCAGGGTTCAAAAACATAAACAAAAAACAAAGTTTTAACAAATAATACAGCTGCAGTTTAATAAATAAAATTCAACTTTATCAAAAAAAATTCACTGGTTATCTCCCAGTTTTTATATATTTTAACTTGTATTCAAACTCTACTAAAATGTTTTATATAATAATAAAGGGTTTTTAAAAATTGGTGGTACAAACGAAGCAGGGTGATAGCGGAGATAATTTTCATCCAAAATAAACAAATAAAATTTCATCGAATTGTTGATGCAAATTGTGGATGTTGAATATTTCCACCCTTTAAAGCATGCTACATTGCCCCATAAAATGTTGTTAAAAAATGGCGAATTTTCTTGGTTGCGACGCAGCATTTCTCAACAAAATTTTACTCTTTTTCAAGATCTTGCACAATAATAAAAGAGTGCAACTGATTCCTTTTTAAATTACGATAAATCGTGGACTATGGCAGTCCCGAGCGCCTGGATATACGATGAACACTTATCGATAGGTCGTCTGTCAACATTTCAATTATATTTTCTTCGTTTGTATAAAGCTGACTAAATCTTTCAGCTCCGATGTCCAGGGATTTCGCATTCACTGTTCATTCGATGCACGTTTTGAAATACTCTGCGATTAAGAAAGCGTTCTTGAATGGGCAGTCGTATCTGGTATTGCCTTGCAGCAGTTCGAGCTTTACCATTACAAAATCCATAAATGAAATGAATTTCTGTATATTCACTATAATAAGCAGCACGGTTTACTGACATTTTAACTATAAATTGGGTATTTGTCGGACTAATATGAAACACCATATGTTTTTCCTTTATATGTAACAAATTTTGTTTAATTCGGGCTACTAGATTTGTTTAGAAAACATTTTTTTTGTTTTATTTCTTACAAAACAACTATTTTAGCATTCGAAATTTTTTTAAAGTGCATTCTTTAATAAACAAGACTTATACTTTAAACAATTGATAAAAAAGATTCTATTTTGAATATTCGTATGCGTGATACAATTTCTCTGATAGTTAGTCAATTTTCTGTAGTACATTGTTTTTCCATCAAAGTCACTTAAAAATCAACAAAATTTGTTGGGAAGCAAAATCAAAGCTTCCGATATCATTCTACTACAGTAGCAGCACGTCACTCTCACATTTTTGTACTTCATCGCTGACGCATTCCATGTTTAAGTATCGATGGAGATTAACGATGATAACTATCATTTCTAATGTATCATTGAGCATTCACGGTATTTTGTTTTGTAATGTTTGTATTTATATATATATTTATAATATATATATATATATATATATATATATATATATATATATATATATATATATATATATATATATATATATATATATATATATATATATATATGTATATATATATATATATATATATATATATATATATATATATATATATATATATATATATATATATATATATATGTGTGTGTGTATATATATATATGTATATATATATATATATATATATATATATATATATATATATATATATATATAGCCATTCAATGCGAAACCGATCACGAGTTGTCCTGACCCCTTTAAATTTTGATGAAACTTTTCAAAAATGTTCTCTATATTTAAAAAACATGAAAAATTTGTTTTGTTTTTTTTTGTGGCACTGTACTTTTTGACTGTGGCACACGGCGTTTTACGTTTTTCTTGATTTTTCTTGAAAATGCTAATTTTTGAAGTCCTCTTTCTCAAAAACCACTTAACCGATTTGAATGCTTTATATCTCAAATGAAAGGGAATGAATGGATCTTAAGACGTAACGGAACAACGTTAAGGAATAACGATACAACTACAATTTTTAAAAAATTGTTTATTAAAGAAAAATTGGATTTTTTGAAAAATGTCGTTTCCCGTTATTTTCGACCCCAACGAGTTAACAATTTTTTAATTTTTTTTTTAAAACTTATTCATTTATCAAACAAATAAAAAAATAAAAAAAGTGGTGTTATCTTTCATTTTTAAAATATGATGTTTTGAATATTTCAGGATCTTAATATTTTAAACCAAAAATCAAAAAAAATCTATCAAACTTTTTCTTTGATAATTTTTCTTGAATTGTTCAATAACTGACAGTTTTGGCAATGCAATAAAACCCTAAATTGGTTGTTAATATAATCTTTATTATGCAGTATCAAAAAGTTTTTGCTTTGAGCAAAATGAAAATTTTTTAATATCTAAAGATGTCTTATTAACTAGACAAAATCTATGATATTTATGAGTACCTGCTGCTATTTGTTTTACTGAGCTATATCTATTTTTTAATTATTTTTCTATTACATTATAATCTTTATTAGTAAAAAATAAATAGTTTACTTTTGATTCTTTTTCCACATCCCATGAATAGAGTTTAAGTGGCGTATAGTTATTTGGTTTTCAAATGGTCTTTGTAAACTCGCTCTAGCAGCATTCCTCTTGAGAACTCCTTCTAATGCATCACAAAGTTTTTTTCCGTTGCAAGTTGCAAAAAAATGCCTTTCTGCTTTCAAATCGACATCCTCCTTAAAATTACATAAATTGTAGAAATTCATTTCGTTTTTGTACTGAGCCCCAGATCCATCGGAAAAAAGCAAATTTTCGTAACGTGTCGTAATTTTTCATTTAAAAAATTAACTAGGCCGGTAATAAACAATTTCACTGCTACATGATTATGTTTTAGTACCTCAGATATAGCTATCAAGCTTGTGAATTCCAAACTACTATCGTTTTCCATCGTATTACCGGTTTCCCCGTTTTTATAATACAAAGCAATTGGATGTATTGTACATTGAGCATTCGACCAATGAAATCCATGAACCGAATCCTGAACTACAAATGAATAGTTTTCAGAAAAGTAACATATAACTATACACTCATCAGTTTGCTGCATTTAATTTTCTTTATTACAGGTAATCTGCTTGTTGTTATGCAATAAACGAATGTGGTACTATGTTGTGTAGTTGTTCATCCAGTTTATCTGTGAAAGCCAATGATGATACGGTTAGTGTTTTCATGGTGTATCGATCTACCTTCTGCCACTGCTTGAATGTTATTTCATCTATACAATTCTGTAGAAAATTTGCAGATAAATCCTTAAGAATATTATCGATTGCCGGGCAGTTTGGACATTCGTTTAAATAGCATAATTTGCTTGGAGTAGCGCAATAATCTGCAAAATAAGATCTTGATAACTTCCCACTTCGTGTGATAAAAGGTTCTTAAATTTGATTTTATTAAACATAAGTTTAATATTTTGATGGTATATGCAGACGCAAATAGTATGTGTGCCGCTAGAGTTCGCTAATACGCAGTGCCCTGGACGAAGTGCAGCAAAACTAGAAAATTCAATTTTAGTATTTGGATAAGTTTTATTTAGTATTTGACGAGCTTCCTTCAAATTACAAAGAACCAATCTACGCTGATTTGTAATAATAACTCTGATGACATTGTCTCGAAATCTCGTTTTCCAGCACATACTCGAATTATTTCGTCACCTTCAAAAAATTTCTGCATCAACAATGCTATTTCTTGATTAAGAGTTGTTGATCCCACTTTGGTGTTCGGTGTTGACATGATACCTTTTTCTTTTTGAATCTGTTTCGCTCTATTTGCCCTATAAAAAGACACATCAAACTCATCTTGACTTTTTCCGAACAGGCCAGCTTTTTGGTACCGATGTTAAAATCATATACTTTTCATTTGTTGTTGTAGATATTCTATATTTTTCTCGTAATTGTTGAATCATTTCAATACTAACGCCTAGTATGTCATTATCGGCATGCCCGGAACTGCACGGAAGCATAAATATTTCCTCAGAAATTTTCGCTGAAATTATTGTTTCGTTCGTTTTTTAGATAATGACCTAATTTTAGAAAGATGGAAATATGGGTGGTGGAACCTGTTTTATACCCTAATTTTATACCTGTTCCTTGTTTCTTCTTAGATAGATATTTAAAAATTAAAAATAAATTAGATATAGCTCAGTAAAACAAATAACAGGTACTCATAAATATCATAGATTTTGTCCAATTAATAAGACATCTTTAGATATTAAAAAATTTTCATTTTGCTTAACGCAAAAACTTTTTGATACTGCATAATAAAGATTATATTAACAACCAATTTAGGGTTTTATTGCATTGCCAAAACTGTCAGTTAGTGAACAATTCAAGAAAAATTATCAAAGAAAAAGTTTGATAGATTTTTTTTGATTTTTGGTTTAAAATATTCAGATCCAAAAAATCTTTTTTGAAATATTCAAAAAATCATATTTTAAAAATGAAAGATAACACTACTAATTTTTTATTTGTTTGATAAATGAATAAGTTTTAAAAAAAAAATTCAAAAATTGTTAACTCGTTGGGGTCGAAAATAACGGGAAATGACATTTAAAAAAAACACAATTTTTCTTTAATAAAATTTTTTTTTAAAATTGTAACTGTACCGTTATTTAAAAGATCCATTCATTCCCTTTTATTTAAGATATAAAGGTTAAGTAGTTTTTGAGAAAGAGGAAAAATTAGCATTTTCATGAAAAATCAAGAACAACGTAAAACGCCGTGCACCACCGTCGAAAAGTACAGTGTCACAAAAAAAAAAATCATTTTTCTTGTTTTTTAAATTTGTTTTTTAAAATAAAATATAAATTTAAATAAATATATGTAAATATAAATTTGTTTTTAAAAATTTTGATTCAACAATGCAAATCAATTGAATTAACCGTTTTATGACCAATACGTCATGTAATCGCCAAAAATATAATTTATATATACTTTATTTGACACAAAATTTTAAAATTAATCCAAATTAGATTTTAAAGAAATTGATTAAACATTACAAATCAATTGAATTAACCGTTTTATAATTGTCTTATACTAACAGTAGTTTATATATTAAATACCGGGAAACTGGACCAATTCTGTCATTACTGATATACCTGTCCTTTCCCTACACCACAACAATAGAATAGAACTATGCCGTAATGATCATGAGGAATCTGAAACCGGGTTGTTTCTATCATGCATGGAAATATATAATCCCTCCAATCCTAACGTTTGTTAAATGTAAAAAGGCTGTGAGAATAGAACCAGCGTTAACCGAAAAACTTCACAATCGCTTGGTCTTATAGTCTCATCAATCAATCAATCATTCAATTCTTTAATACTTCTGACATTAGGTAAAAAGCAATCGGTCAGAATAAATTCTAATTCTAATAGACTAACAGACTATAAGAGAAAGTTCTTAGAAGAAAAATATGGACTTAATGGTTTCTAATGCAGTTTCCTCCATTAACAATAGTAGCTGAAAAAAGCAAATATATTTTACCGAAAGTTGCGTATTTTCTTAAAAACCCATTTAATAGACTAATTTCGAGGCTAGTTATATGTCGAAGCAATTTTTACAAGAAGTAATCCCAAATCACTAGCTACAGTCAACACTTCTCATAATTTAAGAACTATACATGGGATAATCAATGCAATCAAAAAGTCATTTATACAGTCGCCGATGTTTCGAGTCATTTCACAGGCTTTTGCCAAAGTTTGGTAAAAACGAGCTAATCGTAAATTAGCTTTAGTTAAAAAAATTAATTGCCTTTGCAAATCTGCTGATCCACCTAAACAGATAAATTATCTACGCAGAAATTCTTTAAAAATACTTTAATACTAACAGCTCAAAAAATAGAATCTATCTAAGGACAAAATTCACCTTTTATCCTCCATTTAATGTAGAGTCCAAAAAAAGTCAAACTTTTACCGTTTGTTTTCATTGTCACCGTTGATTGGATAATGAAAAAAATTTCATTGTAAAGGGTGGTTAAATTTTAAGGGCCGATGTTTAATGTGAACCACACCTAAACGTCAAGTTTTTTTCTGCATTTCATTTGACATTTCTCAATTTCAGACTTACTCAATTTGAACCATGGAAAGATACACAATCGAGCAACGCGTTAAGGTTATTCAAGCTTATTATGGAAATGGGCGTTCAAATCAAAATGCATATCGTGCACTTCGTGATTCGTCTATAAGCAGTATTGCCGCATTTGGGCGAATCATAATCCAACATCGGGCCGAATTTTTTCCAAAATGAGGCCGGTCAGAAAGTTACTGTGAATAGTGTTCGCTATCGTGAGATGATAACGAACTTTTTATGGCCCGAATTGGAAGATATGGATGTGGACGATATGTGGTTTCAACAGGACGGTGCCACTTGCCACACAGCTAACGAAACAATGGCTCTTTTGCGCGACAAATTCAATGGTCGTGTTATCTCACGTGGTGCCGATGTCAATTGGCCGCCAAGATCATGTGATTTGACACCGTTGGACTTTTTTCTTTGGGGTTATTTGAAAGAAAAGGTGTACGTCGATAAGCCAGCAACAATTCAAGAGCTAAAGGATGAGATAATTCGGCACATTAACGGCATAGAACCTCAATTATGCCTACGCGTCATCGAAAGTTTGGACCATCGGATAGAGGTGTGCCGCCGGGGTCGCGGTGGCCTTTTGGCCGATATTTTGTTCCATACATAATTGAACCATACCATATTATCATAATAAAAAGAATTGACAGTAATTTCCTAAATAATTTGTGTTTTATTCAAAATCAACATCGGCCCTTGAAATTTAACCACCCTTTATTTACAAAAAAAAAATCTAATTGACAATTCACACAAAACTCTTAAATTTATTACAGATTCATTGCTGCGATAACCTTAAAAATGTATCTAAAAAACTCCACATAGTAGTGAATTTCTTATTGGTGGCAGCAACAGAAAATCGACACAAAAGTGACCTCTATTTATTACTAAAAGATATAAATGACCATACAGATTGCAAATTAAACTTAATGGAACAACGATAAAAACGATTTATTTTGAGCTTGTATATAGTTGTAAGGGTAAAGCGTTGAATGTAATTAAGTCAACTGTTCGACCTTTGAACCACTTGTTAACATTTGTATATGTTGGAGAAACCGAGTTTACTGAAAAATAGATATGACGCTCTCTAGGAGTAAATAAATTTAAAATAATCACTCAGTTACCTGCAATTTATCACGTGCTTAAACCATTTATACACGTCGTTGTATTTTAAATATAAAGCGAACGAAAATACAAATAAATAATTTAAATTTAGTCAATCCATCAAAGCCCTGACCCGTGCAATTAACAACAACAATTTTTTTATTATTCTCGCATGTTAACATACCAAAAATAAAAATAAAAATGAAAGAATTAACCATCGCCAAAAATCTTTGATCATGCAGCTCATACATATATTTGTGCGTGTACATACAATTTTACGCGATCATTACAAATTATAAAAACATAAAAAAAAATCTGAACCAATTCCATTTTCATCACGTGACACATTACCTCAACCAATTCATATATAATGTTTATAACACAATAATTAATTTTATTTCGCGTATCTCGTCTATGTAACCGCACACAATCCCTAGCCAATTTGCCGCGGCACCGCACATTTTATTTTCACTGTGTGCGCATTCTTTTGAGACATTTTTCGTTTGAAGAAAATTTTAAATTTTCAAAAAAAAAAAAAAAATTATTTATTGCAAATTTTGAGAGTTTTTACATTTTTTTTATGGCTGGAATTTATTTTGTTTGTTATGTATAAACACATGCAATAGCGGCAACACCAATAACATTGTTAAAATTTTGCGCGAATATCTAATTAGGATATGGGAATTATGCATAATTTATACGTCTGTATAGTGTATAGTGTCGATTGTCAGGCAACATATACAAAAATGTATAACCATATACACGTCGTATTGATCATAATTTTTCCATGAAGACAGATAAAATATCATTAAGAACGAAACGAAAATTTTGAGTAGGCGATCTTAATTTACCTCAATTTTTCTCGATTTTTTTTGTTTTGTTTTTATTTCAACAATTCGGCAGTTGATGTGTATACAATAATATATTAAGGTGTGTCATATGGACATGTCATTACATATTTATTTTGAAGTGACATGTCATCAAATCAAATACAATCGTTAGATTTTTTTATTTTATTTTGGTATTGCTTTAGTGTGAGATCGATAATTTTTTTTTGGAAGCTTTGAATATACTTACTTATATTATGCATATGTCACATGTATATAATGAAGAGACAACCATAAAGGCAAGATACGAAAAAAATGTTTAAATAAATTCTTGTGGAACATGTGTTATGTCTCTTTGATCCCAATTAAAATATTTTTTTTTTATTTGACTGCTGGAATGAAATTTTTTTTGCTGTTTCTGGAACAATATATGTGTGCAGCGCGCAGTTATCGTTTTGTTTTTAATCAGATATACATACATATATCTGGAGGTAATTAACATTTTTGTAATATTTTCATATCTTTTTTTTTTGTGCAGCAGCAGAGCGCAAGATTATTAGGTCCACCACGGGAACGAAGTCCAACCATACCAAGTCCATTAGTGGGACAATGTTCAGCCGGTAATAATAATCATTCGTTACATCGACCATGTGCATCGTGTCCAGATTCATGTGACCACACAAATAATAATAATAATAACAATAATAATAATAAACATTTTGGCCAAAGTCTAACAATATTTAATGATCCGTGTCGAAGGTAAAATTATAATACCTAAACTAAAAACAATTGATAGTCTAATACACATTTTTTTAAATTTATAGTTTTGAAACACCTGAACGGACCATTTTCGATGAAACGTCATTAAATTTTAATGACGTACAACGTGGTGATTGTAGTGAGGGTGGCTCTAGTGGAATATCAAGTAGTTGTTTACAATTAAAATCGGAACCACTATGTGGTCCGAGTAGTCCGGATTCAGCGTCCGAAATAACAAATGGACCAGATGACTGTGCCGGATGTGGACGTCTAATACAGGTGAGAAAACTATAAATATGTATTTGTTTTGCGTTTAGTGCGGAGTTTATATTGTGTATTTTGATTGTAATTTCCCACACGATATTCATTATCGTACGCACACGTTTATTCGACATGTGTGGGGAAGTTTAAAAAAAAAACTAGTTTCATTGTTGTATTGTTTGTGGTAAGAAGAACTTTTAATCATATCTGCGATGTTATCGAGATCTTTTCCCTTGAAAATGTTTCAATCAAAGTTTACATATTTGTATTGTATAAGTTTATTGTATACATTGAATAAACAATGACATTTACAACAAATTTGACTATGTTTAATAATCGGTCGCCATCTTTTATTAAACCTTGCGAATATATCGAATACAAATTCAGGTCGATTTCAGAAGGTGTAAAGAAAACCTAGTAATATTGTTCCCGTTTATATAGTAGTAACCATATTTCAAACCTACAGTGAACTTCTGTAGCAGCTAAAATGAACCTTCAGTAAATCATTATACTCTTGTTATGCACTACACCTAAGGAAAGTGTTACAGTGATTGTGGGTAGTTGTCGAGCAGTCAACCAGTCATTTGTTTCAGCAAAACTGTTTTGCTGGTGCCCCCTGAAACAGGAAGGAACAAAATCCGCCATTCCATATTGACTATAGTTATCAACAACTAAAAGTTTTGTTTGCGTTTCCACGAAATGTCGTTGTTGATTTACATTGAATTGCTGTTATCTTGCTGTTATCGCACCAGATCTATGTTTTGATCGTCATTTTTGATCGACAGTTTTCAATGTAACGTATGATGTTGGACCTTTGATTTTGACTAATTTGTGCCTGTTGATCGGTTAAGTAAACATGCTGACTATGTTCTAAGCGAACAGCAAAATGTTGTACAGCTAAGTTGAACAGTTGGATAACGTTCGTGTGAATGTTGGATATGAATATTCGCCGAACTATACTTCATTGTAGTGTCCTATCTCATGTAGTGAGCTTATGTAGTGTCCTATCTCAACTGGAGTTAAATACGCGTCCAAAGTTCATAAAGTAGATATAGTGATGAGTTCCATTTGTTTGATTGTTTGATTATGACACGAATTGTGTTGATATGATCTGCACAGATTCTACCTGGTCTATAGCCAGCTTGTTCGTTTCTATGGGAGATGTCTGTCTAGTTCATGTACTCTCTAAGGTCGCTTTTCTTCCCAATTGTTAAAGTGAAGCCCTCTTTTAATTTCTGTGAAAATCTACTAGTATTTCATTCTTCTGCCAATAGTGGAGTTACATCCATTACAGGTGCATTGCCATTTTGTAATTCTGCTGGAACGTGATCCATGCTGACTTGTTTGTTTTTCTTTAGCTTCTGAATAGCAATTTTAACTTCCCGTTCCGTTGGTGGATGGGTATTTCTGGTTTTGTTATAGTAATCATCAAGGAGCTCATTTGTCTTCGAAGAACTCTTTCCATCTATTTAACTGTATAGATATTCTGTGGTTTGGAATTGTCCAAATGAATCCTTTATTGGCGATAAGTTTACCTACTTATTACAACAGCTTATTTTCGTTGCTATAGTAATGTATATTTGCAAAAACCTTCGGATTTGGTGCAAAAGCCTTGACCTTGAACTTTTGACCTTGAACTTTGTATGTGGTAATTTTAGCGGTGTTGTCAATGTTTGTTGCGCTGAAGGAAGTCATTTGAACGCTTGTATTGTACTTGCAAATATTTTGCAGGAAGTGTTTTGAAATTGGTGTGGTGCCAGATAGGCATTTTAAAAGCAGTTCAGGTGGATCAATCAACGTTGGCAAAACAACTTTGCAAACTTTCCTTCTTTGCCAACTTCTCCAGACTATATATCTTCTGTGAAAATTTCATCAAAACAGGTCGAGCGGCTTAGTAGCCCATAAAGAGAACATATATACGATCAAAATAAAGCTTATTAATTATGAATGATCACGATTGAGTACTGTTGATCCTTTCGCTCATATTTATCCGCAATAATCTTGTAATAATAATTAAAAAATTACTTGCATTGAGACTCTGTAAAATAAAACCGAAAACAATTTTTTGAGAGAGGAAACTAACGGTAGTTTACTCATTTGTTTTGGAGTATATTTACATAAGTTTTTGGTTCACTTGATTAGACGCATTCTAAAAATTTTAGCATTTTCCAGGAAATTTAAGTTTAAGTTACTGAGAATTATTATATTATTGTTCTGACCTGGAATATTTTGGGTGAAAAAATAGATTTTAACAATTGCAGAACAAGTAAAATTGATGTCGACATGTTAGAAGGCTTCTCAGACCATGCATTAGTCCGTAAAGTGACCATGCTATACGAAATTATTTTAAAAATCTCGAATCGTATGGCACCAACTACCAGGGAAGGCCTGTAGCAGTTACAGCTCGTCAAGATAAAAGGAAAATTCAAAGATTGGCATCTAAATATCCCATTCCATGAACAAAATCACAACTGAGGTGATACTTAATGCCAGCAAATAAGTTGCTTGTTGTGTAATTATTAGAGCTCCATTTTTAAAGTAAATGAGACTAATAAAAAAGATGCAAATGCAATTCGGAATGAACTCTGAAATATTTTGCAATAATTGGAAAAAAAGCAGTTTTCTCAAATAAAAAAAAATGTAATTTAATTTACGGGTCCAAAAAACGGTTTTTCTTTGAAAAGAAGAACCGATTTTTGGACCCGTCATCATGCCAGACAAACAACGCCATTCTTATAAAGAATTACTGCAATCAGTTTTTCCTGAAATTCGTAAACTTTTCAATGGAGTTTCCAACATAATAATAGGCCTATATATTCACTCGTGTGATAAAGTTTTGGATTGCATAGATTCTTTGAATTTTAATATTATTGAGCGTTTTGGGTTGGCTTACTTACAAAATTTAATGAAGAAAGTAGTCAGTCTTGTAATGTATTACAATCTTTACAAAATTCTCTCAATGCCAGAATTTTCGAAATAATCTCCAATAAAGGAGGTAGTTTATACTATTGAAAATAAATAAAATGATTAAAAATCAATTATCTTGTGTTTTTCGTTATAATCAACTTTGTTGTCTATGTTATAACTATAAGTTAAGTCGATTCCAAAACAAATGAGAAAATTGCCGTTATTTTCCTCTCCACAAAATTGTTTTTCCTTTCGTTTTACAAAAAAGTACAAATCCCTCTCTCTTCTTAATGCAATAGCGAATTGTGAAAAAAATATACATTAATAAATGCAATGTATTTTATCCGCAGTATAAATGTTAAATACAAGATCGTTAAGTCAATAAAACAGTTTTGTCTAATAAACATCGTTTAAAGTAAAACGATCGCAGAAAATTAAACTATTGAGTGTGATCAAGCAATTATGTAATACATAACCACAACAAAAACAAAAATCTAGTCTCAGCAAAAACGAATATATGCAAAAAAAAAAAGTAGATTGTTAAGCTATTATAATTAAATAATTATCACTATAAACTATACATTTCTTCTTCTTTTTATTTTTTGTTACTTAAGATGTAACTACATCTTAATTAATTATTCAATTAAAAATAATTAATTAATTAAATATATAATTTTCAATTTGCTTTTCTTTATTCTCTTTATGTCACAAATTAATGCTGCCGCGCTGCGATTTAAATGTACACACATATATGTATGTATAGGATCGATTTTATTTATCGGCTGTAGATAAAAGATGGCACGCAGGTTGTTTACAGTGTTGCATATGTAGACAAACGTTAGATGGTGAAACATCATGTTTTTCACGTGATGGTAATATTTATTGTAAATCAGATTATTACAGGTAAGTGTTTTTATGTCCTTTCAATAATTATAAAAAAAAAATACATTCTTATATTTAGGAAGTGTCTAGAGATCAAGTGTAGATATTCAAGAGATCTTGAATTTTTTTAAAGTAATATAAACATAATAGTATAATATTTTTAATTGCGATCAACTCAATAATATAAATAAAAAATGTTCATTCATGCTTCTTTGATTATGGAAATTTTATTTTTTTTAGTAATCTTTCGCGTCTCTTTAGTTTTAAAAGCTCTCTTTGTAGTGTCAAAACATCTGTAGATTTATATATGTGTATATGTATATATATATATATATATATATATATATATATATATATATATATATATATATATATATATATATATATATATTTATGTACCTGAAACACTATTAAAACAAAATAACAAACTATCAATGGGTGGTAATTCCGACTAATAACAATAATATAAAAAAATATAATTTATTACTATAATTGAAACGCCACTGAACTCTTGTGTTACGAGTATTATTATTATATTTTTTTTGGGGTGAATTTATAATTTGGTAAGAAATATTTCTTACACTTACTCAGATTAAGTCGTCAAAAGCTTCCTTCTCGTATTGTTACAATTTCGTTTGTTTCGTTCGTTTAGATGTGAATAGGGTAATTTATCAAAAAACGGTTATAAACTATATTTTTGTTGTTGTTGTTGTTTTGTATTTTTTGTCTCTCTTTTCGTATTGTGCTGCACATAAATAATAGTTTTAAATATTATGTGAACCACAATGGAATACCTTTCAACATATTGCTATTCATAATATAACATATTATGTACATATGTATAATGTTTGTATATATTTTGGTATTATCATGATCATCGTTTGATCCCACTAGACAAGCAACCAATGTGGAAGTGATGTTTAGTTGGTTGTTTAGTTAGAAAATTTGGGTGTGCGATAGTTTAAACAATAAATAAATTGTTAACAACAGGCGCATAAATAAATTTTAGTTTATTTATTAGAATTGTGTCGATTGTATTTTGAATAATAGTTGAGACAGTTTTGTATGGTTAGCATAGGTCCTAGCCTGGCTTATTACAGGCTTGAGTTTTTAGGAGCTCGTATCCTATGTAATCTCACAGACCTCAGTGGAGTGAGTGTTAGGAATATTCATCGCTTCGTCAGGAGCCCGAATTGGTTTCAGTACCGAGAGAAAATTCGTCTTGGTAGGGCTACGGACCTTTTTGTGTCTATGCAACGTCACTGTATGACAGCCGCCTAAACCTAACCTAACCTTTCTATGGTTCGCCTCAATGTATGAATTATTTAAACAGTCCCTGTTTTTTATCAGAGTTGGGAAGTTCGGCTTTTCTTGCTTTTTAATGACCATAATGTGATAATATTGAAAATGAGGCTTCGAGTTTAAAGGCCACATTTTATTGAATTTTTTGAACATTTACATTTTATAAAAATGTATGAATATTTAATAGCAGTATTTAAACTGCCATGTTTAGAGCTTTAGATTAAATAAGTGTCTGATTAAATCAGTCATCACAACCGGATTGTTATAAATCTTGCGTATTTCTGGATTTCTGCGTTTTCGGTAGATTTTCTTAGAACGGATATTATCTTAAATAGATATCGACGTGCAACCTCTACTGCAGAAATTTTACAAATATACGTAGTGCTCAAAACTAGGTTATAGGACAGTTACAAATTTTAAATTTCTTTAAATGTAAAACTTTTAACAAAATGTTAAAACTGAGATGTTTTAATAATAAAATATGGTAGAAAACTTTTTAGATCGTGAAACATATTTTTGGAAATTGTAACAGCATTTTAAATTTTGTAATAATCTTATAGTTCAAAAATTACACCGGACTCCCGCCTTCCTTCACAGTTTGAAATACACAGTTAAAGACAGTGTTATTATTTAAGTTCTTTTACATTAAATTAGGCTATGGAGCAAGTTATGTCTTAGTTGAAAGCTTTAATGATGCTGTAATGAGGTAAGTATAGTATCCGTTTTTTTATCACTCTGACTAAGTTTTTATGGTTGAGCTGGAGGTATTTACCAATCATTTTTATGTATGAAAGGTAGTAATTTTCATACTCGGTCAAAATAAACACCGCTTCAATCGATAGCGGTGTTTGAGCTTTTTTAACTTTAGCAGGCACCTTCCGATTGGATCAATGACTTTAAGAATCCGATGGATAATGCAAAATGTATTGTTCTATCTTGTTGGCGTTGTTAAAAATGTTCAACACCATACTATTCCGTGTATTATAGTTTTGCTAGGAATTACTTATTTGGGATTTAGCTTATATTTAAAAAATTTCAAAAACCTTCAATGTTTACGATGTTGACATGTTGCAAATCTTTTGCAATCATCAGTGTTACTGTTTCGTTTAATTCGTTTTTACGGTGGAACTTGTTATCATATTCAACTGATCTGTAAAAAAATTTGCTAGTCACCTTTTGGATGTTGTGTTGAAGATGCACTTTGATTTAAGATTTATTGTTTAGGTATACATCTCTTTATGTGGTCAACCATATTGATTGTATTACATTTCGAGATACATTTCGCTAACTTTTTATCGGCGGATCGTAAAAAAAAAACTTTTAAACTTCTGAGGAGTGTGATCCATTGGAACAACCAAGCAGGCTCATCTTGATTTACTACCACTTTACAGTCTGGTTGAGTCGCAGGTGTTTCTATACTATTATAACAAATAAAATTTAATCAGAAAAATTAGTGAACGTTTTAGTTAAATTAATTATGCTAAATTAAGGTAATAACCTATCGTTTTTCGGCATAAAATCCACCCATTATTAACGTTTTTGAACGACGTAAAAATAATTTGATTTCATTCAGCTTTGTCGAAAAAAATCTGGTTCTGCTTTTCTGGTACCAACATGCTTCATCAAAGCTTTTTAGCTAATTGTCTAACGAAATCGTAATACACATTTGCACTGCTATATACATACTCCGCGATGTACTTTTTTCGTTTGGATTTTATATAGTGCTACATAAACGTTTTACAGATAATAGGGCAATTTTCCAATTTGTTCCTGCCGATCACCACCAGTTGTATGTTAGGGATAAGCAATACGAGAAATGTGATATTCATATGGGAAATTTCCAAAATAAATTTTAGATTACATTTTCTTGTTATTTACCATCATATTTTTATTTGTAAGTGAGTAATAGTTAGATATGCAATTTATCTAGTTATAGCGTAAAACTAATATAACATCAAGTAATGAAAGTTATAATACAGAATTTTGTGTTCTTATATAAGTAGTTCTGTTCTGAAGAAAATTAAATATGCGTTTAATATTATTCTAAATAAAACAAATCCAACATTTAATAAGAAACGCACGATTTTTTTTCTTCATAACAGAACTCGAAATTCTGTTTAAAACTTTCATTATATGATGTTATATCATTTTTGCGCTATAATTAGACAAATTGTTTGTCTAATAAAATCAAACCCTAATTTTTGTCATTAAATTGTTAAGTCTATTTTAAAACAAACATCTTTCATCATAAACTAAATTTAAATTCATTAAAAAGTTTTACCGGACCAACAGCATTGTAATGATTAGGATATTTACAAATAAGGATCTCAAAGATATTGGTAAAATATGCTCACGAGCCTTAGATAAACAGTTCTTCCATTTACTACTATCGTTAATTTATCCCGTTGCTCTTCTTTATGAGTTAGATATATTACATTATTAAAGGTGTGCAATGCTTCAAACGATGGAGGTTCAGTATCAATAACTGGGAGAAGAATTAGTATGGAAGCTGCTATTATTCTGCCAATAGTTTTTCTAAAACAAAATAACAATTTATAGATCCATTTTCACATTTCGAGTTATTAAATACATAACCGTCTGGGATAACATAATAAAAAACATTAATATGCGTCGATACTATTAGATTAGGCCGAAAAAATGCCGTCCAAGTAATTTTATTTTTCTAAAAATTCGATTATGGAACATCCGTTTTTCCACCTTTCCACATAATTCTCAACTTTTTTCACCAAAAACACAAATAGTGTTGGTTTTTAAGGTCATTGAGAGTTTGTGGTTTATTGGGGTAAACACACATGTGGGATATACATGTTTCATGAATAGCATATAGCATATATTCACAAAACCATTTAGTTATAGAAGTAAACATTATCACTAAAAAAAGTTTTTTATTAAATAATAAATCTGTGTAGTTTGCTTTAAGACTATTCTGCAAAATTTCTATGCAATAAATGGTCATTTGGTTTAAATTCTGGGATCAACTGAATTATATACGCCTTGAAATTTTAATCTTTACGAAGAATATTTCATGGGGTTCCATAAGAAAGTCCAAGTTCTTGAGAACGACGTCTGATTGATAATTTCTCGATTTTTATCGATACTTTGGTTTATAGCATCGATATTTACCAAAATTCGTTACCATTTTTGAAACCTCTCGCGAATGCTGTTAGTATTTCATCTGTCATAATTTTTAATATGTAATTTTAAGTTTCACCGATATTTCAATGTAAGGCAATATTAATTTTTTAAAATTGTCAATCAAAATAAAGCTTTAAATATAGAAATTTAAATCAATCCTGCTAACCTGTTTTATAAAACAATCAATTCAAATCTGCCCTTTACGCAAGCAATAAAAAAAGTATGAACCTGG
>OY744477.1:130669580-130707080 GCA_963556175.1 Tipula confusa | reverse complement strand
TTGGGATAAACGAAATTCAGTTTTCTAAAACAATATGTAACTAATAATTATTATAGCAACATATTTATTTTTGCCGTAACTAATATATTTGTTGGAAGATTATTTAAGGATAGTTGTTACAACTAACATATTTTACCACTAGCTTTCAAACGAATCGATTATTATTTAATTTTGTTTCAAATAATTTTCCTTTGTTGAAATAAATATTTTGTATCTAGAATAGAATTTCATTTATAGTAGATGAATTTTATTTGATACAAAAAATATGTATTGAGGCAAACGGAATATATTTAATATAAGAGTGAGCCAACAAATTATTTTTCTCAGTATATATATATATATATATATATATATACTGTAAAACTTGTCATAGCCGGAACTTTGATGTGCCGGACACATCTCTTACACGGAATCCCAAAATGAAGTTTTGTTCTAAATTGAACTTGGATATGGCGGAAACTTCACATAAACCGTTAGCCGAAACACCTTTTTGGAAAAAGAATTTAAATTTATTTATTTATTACTTTAACATCATTTATTACTTATGTAAGGCAGAATTCGAATCGATTTCAAAATGCAATGTACACTGTTTTTAGAAACTCTAAAAATGAAAGAAATGCTGTACAAAACCAATCAAATGTTAATTCACCTAATTTTTCGTATTTGTATTGCTTTTTTTATTAACTTTTCGGTGCTCACGATGACAGGTACCTTAGTTTAAAGCCCTCTTTATTTTTAATTTTGTCAGGCCCAAACAAAATAGAAACAACCACAAAATGTTTCAAAAATATGGATATGTTTGGGACAAACTTGTTGAAACTTTAGCAGATGAAGAGTAAATCAAAAACTAAATTATGTTTTGGTGCTGACGTATTTTTGAATTAATAGATGCTTCTATACATCTGAAAGAGAGTTTTGGTTAAAAACAGAAACAAACGTTTCGATTAGTCGATTGTGAAAAAATAAAGAATTTAAATGGTTCAAGTGAAATTTATTAGTAAAGTTTATTAGTGTTCCAGGCGCTAGTGAAAATGGAAAAACGGGTAAAACTTGGCATAGAATTGATCCATATAATATGTATATATTCAGCATGGTATTAAAGACACAGTTATACTGTTTTATTCACTAAATTATTGTCATTTGAGCGCTACAAGTGACAGAAACTCTTGAAAGCCTTCTCGTTTTTATTATCCACTTGATATTGTTTTACTATTGTGAGTTTTGCTAAAAGTAAACTCTCAATGTTTTATGTAACTGTACAAATTATAGTTTCAGGTTATTTAGTTTGGTATTCATATATAGTTATCCATTGCAATGAAGGAAACTGAATGTTATGATGACTTACGAGCCGTTAATACGTAGTTTTTAATTTGTTTTTCTATTTTCACCTTAACAATGTGAAACGTGTTGGAAATTTACAAATTATTCTTGGAAATGTTTGTTTGTCCATTTTCGAGTTACCGTTTCTTCAGAGCGATATCCACTTGAGTTTTTACTGTCAAATGAGTATATAGTGATTTAAGTCTTTCACTATTATATAGAGATTAGACAATGTACAATCAGTACCTTGACCAGACAATTTTGATCAAAACAAAAAGTTTTGTTTGAAATAAATTTTATATAAATTAGATTCTAATTTAGGTCATAAAACGGTTAATTCAATGGATGGTCTAATTTCGGTCATAAAACGGTTAATTCAATTGATTTGTAATGTTTAATCAATTTTCTTAAAATCTAATTTGTATTATTTTGTCTAATTTGTCTATACTATTTTACTTCATTCTCGTTATTGAAATTAGTAATTAATCCTTGCTTTGATATTTTTTTGTTAAATGATGCTAGATAAATGACGACGCTTGAACAATTAAGGTGTAGTAATGATGCACCACCTACCAACAATATTTAAATTTAAGTTTTTATCTGTAGCAATTTTACTATTATAATTTTTTTTAAACATGATTTAACACATTAAGTGTTTTTAACGCAATTAGTATAGTGCAATTAGTATATGTGTTTTCGGTCATCTCTATGAATGGTCATCTCCATAAATGTACGAAAACATGTTTTTCCCAATATACATTTTGCTATAGTAGGCAATGTTGCGTTTGTTTTTGGAAATTTGTAAAGGGACATTTGGGAAAGATTCATGTGAAAAATAAAATTAAACAACGTGATATTTCATTGATCACCACTATATAAGGGTATTATGGACTAAGGGCTTTTTCTTTAAGGAGAGATTCCTTGATGAATTTTGAACATACGTATATTTTCCAGATCTCCAGGTCAATTTTTAATATTTACTGAGAGGCAGGATGTCAAAGAAATGTTTCTTGAGATGGTCCGTCTATAGTTCATATTTTATATTACCTTTAATTTGATGTAGCATATAGGTATGTAGCCTATATTATTTTATTAAAATATTAGTTCAAATACAGAGTTGTTTCTATATTACAGAAAAATTTTAAAACAGTGATCTAGTGATCCGGCTAGTAAACTGATCTGCCTCAGCCTATCCAGTGATTAATATAATTGTTATTCAACCATTATTCAGAAAACTATGCTCTTTATGTTTAAGAGACTTTCAATGAAAATTTTGGAAGATCATTTTGTCAAACATTCCAGTTAATTAATGCTATTTAGCTTTGATGGTAGTTTGTATAGCCAACAGATTTACACTGAACCTATGTTGGAATAATTTCTGTCTTATTGTTCTCATCGCTTTAAAGAGATACAACTTGCACTCGGTGATTGACTATACTTCCAGTTTCACATAATCGTCGATGTAAACTTAAAAATACTCTCGCATTGTGATAGTACAGTGTGTGACATCCGTGATCTCGGAGTTATCTATTCTAGTAATTTCAACTTTAAATAAGGCATTTGCTAAGCTGGGTTTTATAAGGCGGCATGATAGTGAGCTGTTTTTGAAAATCCTTTGACTTTATTATTTCTTCTATCAAACGCATGCTGATAGAATTGAAAGCATCCAGAAGCAGTTTTCGATTCATGCACTGCGACGTTTTCCTGATTTGAATCAAGGTTTTTGTTCGTATGCTTTATATGTAAATCGTCTTTTATTATTAGATTTACAAAAGTGCCGTTTTTGCTCATGACATTTTTATTTTTTTTAATTTAAATTTTTTTTTATTTTAAAAAGATTTTTACAAAGTAACTAGTCATTTTTGACTAACAGCGTTTGATTCTAACAATATAATAATAAAGCCACTTCTATGTATTCTTTCCATAAAGTGTTGTTTTGGTTGACATTGCATTATGTGCACTATTCAGATAACTCGAAAGGTTTTAGTCTTTTGAGTCTTGATTAAGTAGTCTTACAGCTTCAATGTTAGGGTGATGATGGAGCCTTTCTTGATGTTTTTGAGCACATTTCTTTATTTCGCAGATTTATTTATTCCACACATTGTGACTGTGTCTATTTTGAGATCTCTTTGAAGATCACTATTACGAGTGTACCAAGGGGCGTTTACGACCCCTCTAAGAATATTGAAATCGTTGAACGTTCTGTTGATTGCTGGTTTTGGTGCACTCCCATAGCTGGATACCATATGTCCAGACCAGCTTAAGCATTTGTTTATGTACCATAAGTTTATTGTGAATGGATAACTGAGAGTTTCTTCCAAGTAACCAGTACATTTTTCTGTATTTTAACTGAAGCTCTTCTTCTTTCTTTTTCACATGTACTTTCCACTTAAACTTTGTATCATGTTTCTTACCAAGGTATTTTGCTTGATTTGCATGTGGTCCAGGGATATTATTGAGAGTCACAGGTACTGTTGACCTATTAGTGTGGTTCTATTGACCTATTAGTGAAGTTAATGTGAGTAGATTTTGATCCATTCACTTTAATTCTCCACTTAGTTAGCCAATATTGTATATTATTTATGGTTATTTGTAGTTTGAATGTGTTCACCAATGTGACTTCACCTAGCTGTTGGTGACTGAGCGGTCATCAACAGCTAGAATTGCAGTGTTATCTGCAAACGTGGTGGTAGTTGTAATGCCTGTAGTACAAAAAAGAATAGCCCTAAGACACTCCTCTGCGGGACTGCTTTAGCTTCTTTTATGCTGAAAAAGTGGTGAACACAGCAACCATCGTTTACCAAAAGCGCACAAGTACCAACACTTGTGGTATTATGGTAAACATATACTTATGTAAATCATATGTTTACATTTGTACGGATGAGTATAGTATACTCAACCGCTACAGATTAGTTCTTGATAGCTTGTTTAATATTTAATAAAAGATAATTTTATTTTAGTTTTCCTACACATTTGAAGTATCTAGGCTCTTTATTACAAAAGTTTTGCATGTGTCCGTAGACATGGCACTTTTGTACTGGGGAATCAGTTTAAATTTTCTGACTGCTTCTATTTGCACTTTCATATAGAGTATTTCACTGATTGCATAAACATTTTTAATGTCTTCTGTTCTTTCAAAAGATAACATATATAATGGAAGCAGTGTTTTTTTCCTCTAATACTCTGATAATTATTGCAATTAGATATTATAACTTGAGGTGGATGTGGCAATTTTTCGCCAGTTATACATTCTTACTTTTGGTTGAGAGTATTTTACTTGATCGTTCCTGTTCCATTGAAACCAGAGGTTTTTCTCCTGTTGAACATTCCTATTTCCGGTTGGAAGCTGCTTAATTGATTGATTCAGTTCGGGTGAAATCTGTAGTGATTTACTTATCTTGAGTTTCTTATTTTTTTTTTGTTACGGATCAGAATCTTTACATGATCATTAGTATCGTGGTTTTGCTGCAGCTTAGAGGTTTCTTTCTCTAAAATTACTGCATTTAGAGCATCTTTTAACTCCTTGTTTTCACGCTGTAAATTGTTGAGATCTTTGTTTAGATTTAACGTTAACTTTTTTATTTCGTAAATCTTATTGGGTAGTTCTGTATTATTCTTTTCCAAGGTGTTCACTAATGGTGGTGGTGATCTACACAGTCTGGGTTTTTGCCCAAATGGGTTGAGTTGCCTAAGACGGCTTTTAATCAATGATTGGTTCACCTCAGAATACGTTGAGCCAGTTTCGTTTGAGGGTGGATTTGCCAGCTGTTTAGCTGGGTTACCACCTGGGGTATAATTACCTGAATTGGTTGTACTCATTGCTTGTTTTATTAGTCATGGAGTATCTACCACTCTGATCACTACGAGTTGGTATTGGGGGTTGTAGTTTAGATTGTGGAATTTTGCTGATTCTGAGAGTGTGGTCTCTCTGTTCTTTGTCGGTCGTATTGTATCCGTTGGTTACTGTTTGTTGCCCTTTCTTTCTGGTAAAATGGTTCCCGCTGAAATGTTGAATTCAGTTGGCTGTGATACTGGTGGTTAAATGGTGGATTCTGTCTCCGGAATACTGGTTTACTATCTTGTACCCTTTCATCTCTGTGCTGCGCAAACTGGTCCTGTCCTCTAATGCTCTTCTGTCTTGTCCTGCATTCTGCAATGAAATGCCCACTCTTCTTGCAGAAGTGACAAACCGGTAACCTTTGAGAAACGTCATGATGGTATCTTACAACTTTGTTAGGTCGAACTTCTGACGCATGCGTGTTTCGCTTGAGACACTCTTTTGCATTGTGACCTGTTTCGTCATACAGTTAGAATTTCTTTCATCACTTTTCATGCACTGCGTCTGCGACGAGAAGCAAGATTACAGTCTATATGCTGTCTGTATTAGTTCGTCAATACTTGCTTTGTTAGCCATTAACAGGTGACATCTAATAGACTGATTGAGAATACCTTTTGTGAATACATCTTGCACCATACTCTCTAGCAAGGGTTTTGGTATCGCATTCACTTCACCATATTTGCACTTTATGCCTATTTCATAGGTTGTATAACCTTTTACTCTTTTGCCATAATCGACACACTGTTCACAATTTTGCTGGTTAGCTGTGTTCAGCCGACTACTCAGAAATTCGATTGAGTATGTAGGCAGGAAATTCTTTGTAATTGCATTGTGGAGTTCTTCTACAGTTTTAATTTGAATGTCTCTTATTGTCTCGTAAGCCCTACCTCGTAACCGTTCTATCAGGTCTTCTAGTAATACTTGTTGTCGTAATTCTTGTCCTTCTTGTGTTCCATCAACCTTTTTTTTAACCGCTTTACTGCGTCCGAAAAAAATGAATCTAGATGCTTCCACATCTGGCTGCCACATCTAGCTTAATCTTCTTGTAAATTTTTTAAAATTCATGCTTAACCACTCTTTTTCGATGCCATTTTAAAAGTTGTGGTAAAACAGTGATTCTTGTCTTAAGATAAACAGAAGATTCGATTGACCAATTTATTTTGAAAATCTTCAGGATGACTTTTGTTAAATTTTTGTCAGTCAGCCATCGGTATTTTCGTTGAGGATTACAATATAAAATTAAATAAAAAAAAATATATATATATATATATATATATATATATATAAACTTTTAGTTCTTCTATTTGTGTTTAATGTAATTTGTTCAAAGGTGTCCAGTTAATATGTATATTTACGCTATTAGGTTTTATGTTCATATAGATTATGTAAAGAACAACTCCACTGCAACGTATCGGTTTTATTTTAAATTACATTATGTTGTTAAATGCAATAAAAAAATTAAAATAAAAAAAATTAAGCAACAAAAAAATTATAAGTATAGCTCTAATATTCTTAAAGCAACACCAATTACATGAATCTGATTTGCAATTGAATATCATGTTTCTGGACTGTTTGCTGTTTTTTATTTTTATTTTTTATTACTATTATTATTATTTTACAAGAATTAAATATTCGAGAAAAAAAACTTATGTATGTCTGTCTGTCTTTATTATATATACTTGTACAAAGTGTTGTTGTAGTTCCTAAAATTTAAATAATATATTTTTTTTTTCTACTAAAAGCTATATTTATATGTACATATTTCAATTTACTGTCACGAAGTAATAAATTATTAAAAAATATGTTTTTTTGTTTTATTTAAAATCGCGCGTTCTAATAAATTTAATATTCTTGTTTTTGCTAAATTGTTAAATATAATATATATATATATATATATATATATATATATATATATATATATATATATATATATATATAAATATATATAAATATATATATATATATATATATATATATATATATATATATATATATATATATATATAAATATATAAATAAATATATAAATATATAAATAAATATATATGTATATATATATATATATATATATATATATATATATATATATATATATATATATATATATATATATATATATATATATATATATAAATATATATAGATATATATATATATATATATATATATATATATATATATATTAATATATATATATATATATATATATATATATATATATATATATATATATATATATATATATATAATATATATATAAATATTTGTCCAAATTTTTAAAATATGCGGGAAATATCGGTTTAGTGCGATTTTTTTATTTCTGTTTGGTAATATTTACCTATGAGGTAAATATTACCAAACAGAAATTAAACTATGAGGAATTGAGCACGATGTATTGCCAAAGCTATTAGCGGAAGATGACGGCTTTCACGTTGTATCAGAGGAAGAAGCTGAATTAAAACAACTAGTGGCTTTGGCATATTCGATTGGAGGTGAAGGATTTAATGATATCACATCTAATGCGATGCACAAATACATGAGATGAAAAGAAGACTTAATTGAGGTAGATCTTTTGATTTTATATGAAGTAAATCAGATTTTAATGGAAGAGAATAAATCTGAAGAGACAGAAACATCGGAATCTGAAGAGACACTAACATTTAAACCTAACATATTGCAAGAGAGTGCTAGGAACAAGCTTAATCTGTATAGCGATTATGTAAAAAATGTACTGGAAAAGGTATAGTAGGTATACTCTATAGTAATTTTGTTTAATAGAAAACTGTATGCAACCAGAAACATAAATGTACAATCTTTTTTAGTATGTAACCACAAGTAAACCAACAATCAATCAAAAAAATACAGCGAAGGAAAAAAACGGCATACCTGACAAAAAACGACAAAAACCATCTTTGCAAAAAAAAAAAAAACTTACCAGCATAGTTAGTTTTTTTTTTCACTAAAATTATTGGGAAAGATATCAGAATATTGATGCGTTAAAAATTGTTGTCGAATTCTGCTGGAATAATATTTTTTACTAAAGAAATTTCTGATATTAAATCAGTTCTCCAGTATAAAATTACTCAAATTCTTTACAAGAATCTGGTAACTGCTCGTCTGATAAATTTTCGAAATTGAATTTACTGTAACCGTTTTTATATTTACAAATCTGCTTTCTAATTCATATGAAACTAAAGGTTCATTAATGGAAGAAAATATGAGATCTTAAAATTAAAAACTTTCGTTTGCGCAATCAAATCAGCGGAAAATTTGTTGGGACATTTAGTGTTTTTGCAATAATATGGGCTTTTTTAAAACTACTGTTCCTTGTAACCTTTTATTTATTTTATTAATACCAAAAATAATATCTTTTCACATAATCAATGTGCTTCTATAGTTATGTTAAGATGTTGCTGCTTGTTCTTTAAAGTCATACGTATTAACGGAAATTGAAATTCCACAGGTTTTACCTTCCAACAAGTTTCACTTAATAGTTAATGAGATATTTACGTATTTTTTTTAAATTTCTTAACGTTTAGTTGATAAAACATTCAGAGTATAAAGACTTTTTAAATTTTTATTGCGAGGAGGACAAAGCAGCATCATGAAAAATAAAAATAAAATTATGAGCAAAACAAGGAACTTATAAACCAAATTGTGGACATTTATTTGAAAAATATTCCCCTATAGATTCCCAATTTTTTATTACGCTGTCCGAAAAGTATAATAATTTTTGAAATATTTCCTCGTCTCGTATGTTTTTAAATTAACTTTTTGATAGGTTTAAAATCTATGAACAAAAATGTCATTATTGACATATAGCTATAATTGTGTGCATTATTTATTGAAATTGTCATAACAATGAAAAAATACAATTTATGGTTTTGAATGTTACTGGTTTTGTTTTGTTTTTTTTTTATATATCGGAGTGTACTACGTCATTAATTTGGCTTTTACTACATACGGTTTTGGGTTTTGGTATAGTAATACAAAACCATGTAGTGAATTTTATACCTTTTATTGTATATATCGGAGTGGGCTATTTTAATTGGGCTTTTATTATATATGGTTTTGGTATATTTTGTCAAACAAGGAGCACAAAAACAAAACACTTCTTTTCTAGCGGTTGAATAAAAAAACCCATGTTCGTTTTTGGGTCTGACAAATAAAAAAATTTTTTACTAACCTTCATGTAAAATAATGGCTGGGAATAATGGCTTCTCTTCCAGTGCAACTGTTTGAAAAGACTTATTAGTTCTTTTGAACCTAGCTTAATATTGGCAGATCTAAAAGGAGGAGAATTTCCGGTTTATGAAAATTTTGTACATATAAAAAATATGTATAACAATTTTTTTAAGGAGCCCGGATGCATCGTGTGCTCTGCACCTCCCATAGATCCGACATTGGGGCGTAGACAAATTATGTTAATTTTTTATTTTTTTTATTGCTCTGGTTGTTTGTTTAGAAGATAATGGCAATTTGGGAAGTCTCCTGGTTTTAGGCCTTTTGTAATTCGAAATTCAGGAGTAAAGGGATATAACCGAAAACGGTCTCTGTGACATTTTTTATAAGTGACTAGCGCAGGATGATTAAAGATTATATTTCAACTATATCAAGGTAAAATCATTAGAAAATTATCCTAATACAGAAATAGTTATATATATATATATATATATATATATATATATATATATATATATATATATATATATATACATATATATAATATATATATATATAAATTTTAGCATGGGAGCGCGCCCACCCACAATTTAAATTCGTGACATAATGTCAAACTAAAATTTATTTTCTTCTTCTGCACACAAAATAAAAAAGAAAAAACCACCAATATGTGTTATTGTTTACAGCACAAAAACCATTTTCTTTTTATTTTCATTTCTGTTTTCAGAATAATATAAGAAACGAGTAAAAAAAAAATCTTTTATAACTAAAAGGGTCGACCACCATATTTAAAAAAAAACAAAAAAACTCCAAGAAACCAAAAACTTATCATTTTGTGCAATCTGTTTTTATTTTATTGTTTCTTCAGCGCGCATATATTGTTTTATTGTATAGTACATACGTACATAAGATTTGTTTTTTTTTTGTGGCTCGAAATTCGATAAGGGGGAGGATGGATAATTTTTCCATTTTTTCTTTTTTTTTTGTGGTTAAGTCTCGCCATTGAGGCTATTATATTCTTCTTGTTATGTTATCAAAATAAAACGATTGAAGTTTTCGTTTTGTCTTAAGTAGCGTTTGGTTTGGTAATACCAGCAACAGCAGCAGCAGCACACACTATATACTGTATATATATATATATATATATATATATATATATATATATATATATATATATATATATAATATATATATATATATATATATATATATATATATATATATATATATATATATATATATATATATATATATATATATATATATATATATATATATATATATATTATGTACGATATTTTTGTATTTATGTACATTGTGTGCTGTCGATATTGCGGAATTTTATTTATATGGAGATACATATTATTGTTCAATCCAAAAAAATTTGCATAAAATTTAAATTATTTCGAATAATATATGTGATTCTTGTTTTTTTTTTTTTTTAATTTTATTTTGCTTAAATTCCATAAAGACCAAAAACCAAAAAACAAAAAAAATAAAAAAATAAAAATTTTGTGTGTGAATAAAAAAAAAATTGTTTAAAGCCTTAAATATATATTAAGACAAAATAATAACAATAATCGATTGTATACCAAAATAAATATTTATTTTGTCGTACACCCACATTTGATTTGATCATAATTCACAACATTTTTATGTTTTTGTTGTTGTTGCTGACGATATGACGTTAGAAATATACAACTTATAATGAGTTTCTTTTTTGGTTGTGTAAAGTTCTTCTTATCTTTTAATTTTAAAAATTATTTTCTTTCAAAATTGTTTTGTCTATTCTTGGAAATTTTGAAATTTGGGATTTCGATAACAAAGAGGCACCTTCTTATGGCAAAACACTCGCTGTTTTGGTAACAGTTTGTCACCTTCTAAAGGTAAAACACGTTGGATATACTTTTCAAAATCTTTATATTAAGCTCATAAATTTAATTTAGAAAGATTTTCATCTAGCGGATGGATGACCTATTGCTATTTTTAAATGTATTTAGTGTAAAATCGTGTTAACGATTGCATATGCACAAAGATTCGTAATATTGATAATGTTGATATATTTTTGCGTTATTTTCCAGATACAAACCCAATACGGAACCCCGAATACACTTTTTAAATTTCTTTTTCAACAAAATCAAAACTAAATTTTTTATGATAGTCCCTGGCTATATAGTGTTTAAATAGACGGCATCGACTGTTTGGAAATTAAATTATTTGGGCATCTACAACAAAGTACGAACAGTCTAAAACCCGCATAGCATTCATAGGTAAAAAATTTAACATAGAAAATCAGTTACACACCAGAAATTCATTATTACCTGCGTTTTACAAAAATCATGCATATTTTCATATGTGATTATGTTTTTTTTTAACACAGGAAATTTAAAGAAAATTATGTTGTTGTTTTTACGATACATATTTTAACAAAAATATAACTTTATTTTTCTTATTCGTTGCACTCACGCGACTAATGTTTGTTATGTGTTATGTTAAAGAAGCAAAACTAAACTCCAGAATTAAAAAAGAAAAAATAGATTTGTAGGAAAAATTATATTTTAATTTCACATAACCTATAAAAAAAAAAAAATGTTTATGTTTCTTTTTATGTTGGCGTAAATATTATAATAATATATTCCCCTTATTTATGTTTTGTGACATTTATCAAAATGTCTTATCACCCGTCGAAATCTAATATACATATAACTGCCTTTCGTGTATCATAATTTGTTGTCTTCTAGAGAAAGAGAATGCAATCGCCCAGATAATTAGTGATATGATGAGCCGTTTTATTTTTTAATCACTGCTGTTTCTTATTGCGCTTATGTAGATATATAGAGAGTGACACGTGAAGTTGTATATACATAGTTTAAGTAACCGATTACAGTAATTACATTAAAACAGACAAAAAAATAATAATTATAATTATTAAAGTTAGTTTTTGGGAAAACAATAAAATTACACATATAGGTGACATATATGCGTATATATATACACATATATAGTAAAACTATATACCTTTTTGTACCTCAATACATATCACTATCATTAAAATGATTATGATTATTAAATAATTATAGTGTAAATTTAAATGACAGCATATATCATTTACACTATGTTGATTTAACTGATTTTTTATTTTATTGTATGGTTATGTTTCCATTGTTGTGTTGGATGTACATGTGTATGTGTGTGTGTATGTGTGTGTGTTATATGATAAAATTAATTGTCCATCAGGCTAATGTTATTATAATAGTTTTTTGGATGGTGATTTTATTAATTGAATAACTATTAATTTTGGGTTTTAGTTAAATATGTTTTCAAGATATTCCAATTATGGTTTATACCGAAACATACATATGTATAACTATAAAAATTTAAACAAACAGAGTAGAACCGTTCCGCTGAGCCATATCCATATATATAGAAAACTAAAAGATCAAGTTAAAATCCGTTAAAATCGGTAAAATGAGCCCTTTTAGTTTTGAAATTTCAATTTTGTAAATCTTAGTTTCAAAAAAGAATGAGGATTGCATAGCAACAGAAATTTATAATACTGATGTAGCGCACAATGACAGCAATCAACAAAATCTAGGTGACGAAAAGAAACCGTTAGTAATTTTAACAAACTTAAAAAAAATGTGCCAAGAAGTAATCTTACCTGTTGGACCTTCCTACAGATTGAAAAAATAAGACCAGCTTGGTAGTACACAACAAAACCAATGAGAAAGAAAAGAAAAGGAATGATCAAATGCTGGGAAGAAAATGATTAATGCGCTATTTTCAATCGACGAAATCGACGCCTGCAAAAATACGACAAAACATTGTAAAATTCTTAAAGTGGAAAAAGAAAAACACACTTTCTGAAAATAAAAATTGGCATCTGTAAGCCTAGAAACGAACTGAAAAAAGATGTTGATATCAAATTTTAATGTTCAGGTTGTGAATCAATATCTTCACTATTTACAGACGACGATACACGGCTAAGTTGACAAAATATAAAATATTATGACTACTAGATTACATTGTAAACCATGTATAAAATATATCTGAATTTTTATTTTTTAATGTGAAAATGGAAGAAGAAATTACTATGTTTTAAAACATTAAACCAAAAGGCTACTGCGTTTATTTGATCGGTGTTTCAGAATCCAATTTTTACAGGTTATGGGCAAGATCTAATCAAAATAATAGTAATTTTTCGGAGTTTCTTTTTTGTCTTTTTTGAGATAAAAACTATTTTAAAAGAAAAAGCAAATATTGGGAAAAGATCGCGTCGAATCCTCTACCGCTAATAGAAAAAATAAACAACGTGAAAACATTACTCTTGGAAGTTTGCTGCGTGTAGTGGTGCTTAGAGCACGCGGATTTATGGTGTTGCGTGGCAGAAAGATTGAAAAAAAATTGTGAGCACGATCGAAAATAGTTCTGATACTTTATCCTGTAAACTCATGTTCCAACAGCAAAGTCTTCAAAGGAAGCGTGGGTATCGCGGAAAGATTGAACAGAATCTTCGTTTAAAAAACACAGTGTATGTTGATTAAGGCTGGTTTGTGAAAAAATTTCTAGGCGGAAGCAGTTTCAACTGCTGCATACTTAAAAAAATAGGGTTTCGTCTAGAACAGTAAAAAACCAGATGCTAGAGGAAGTATGGAGTGCAATTTGAAAGTTGTCCAAAAGAAGTTTGACGTTAAATTAGAAGAATGTTTAATGCTGGGATTCTTTGACGTTTCTGAAGCTTAGCAATTGTATCATTCTTTCAAGCAGACCATAATGAACACTCAAGATAATGTGTTTATGGAAAAGCATTGGCTATTTTGATCCATTTACAGAAATTATATTAGAACCTACTGGAACATTAAGCGACAGTATATCTCCATTGCAAGAACTTCCAGTTTAATTTAATTGATTGGTTATCTTAATTTATTTATTTTCATTTAATTAATTAATAATAATATTGTTTAATTATTATTGTTTATATAAGAATATGGACACAATCGAGTCCAACAATATAATGCTGATATAAACAGTAATGCTTCTGGTTGTGTTGAAAACTTCAGCGATAACTGGGTCAAAGCGAGCATATGTTTCACAAATTGAAGTGAATAGTCAGAGCTTCTAAGAAGATAAGGTATAATTCCTAAACCGAAAGTCAACGAAAATGTTATATCGTACGTATCAAATTGAATGATCCTATGATAGTTGAAGAGGCGTTCCAGAAGTCAGATGCAGATTTATGAAAATCAGCAATGTAAGGGAAATATGATGCTCTAATTGAAAATGTTACTTGGGATTTGTGAGAGACGAGTGTTGATTGATAATAAAAGGGTATAGGCGCAGGAGGAAGGTTTTGACTATAAATCAACTTATTTACCTGTAGTGCAATATAACTCGATTCGATTCTTGATAATGCTATAGCAACTTAGTTAATATCGACTTATACCAGGATGGATGCATAGTGACAGCCTTTTTGTAAGGAACTAAATAAAAATACATTATATATGCTGCTGAATTGTAACTATTGTTATAGTTTAACTATTAACATAGTTAATTCTTATGTAACGTTGATTCTTCATAATATATATACATTTATTGTGTAAAAAAACGCATCCAACTTATAGTTAGTTTTCATATATTATACTATCAAATGTCAAAAATAACAATATGTAAAACCATTTTTAAAAGATCAATCAAAAAGGCTACTGCGTTTATTTTATCGATGATATATAACCCAATTTCTATATAGTTAAAAGCATTGTTACAAGAGGAAAATCAATCAATACAAGAATACTTATCATGATTATCAATAACCGAAAATTTATTCACTTTGCAAGCAGGACCATTCTTGCAGCAGTATACTCCGCCGTTATACGTAAAAGTGATGCCAAAGTGTATGTGATGCCAGGCCAAAATTGGCCAGAAACCATAAAGGAAAAGCTAAAGTATTTGCGAACTTTTATTACAACTATGACAACTATGTCAAATAAAAATTACGGTTGAATGAATACCAACTTATAGAAGTAAACTATTGTGCAAGGATAATTAAACCATAAAAAAAACCGCATATGATCTACTCCCTTAAGAAAATGTGAATGAATTCTATATCTATACCCTATGCAATATTCCAATATTATTAACTATTTAAAGTATTACAAACTATTTAAAAAAAATATATTTAAGCGTCCAAATCCTATATTGGTATGATAATAGACGAAGAAGCTTATTTCTGAACTCCAGGTTGGATTTTGTTGTAAAACAATACAGAGCACATTTTAAATAAAACACGGTTATGTATACTTGAGCGTAGCATGAAAAAAATACAGTTTTTGATCATATTTAAAAATAAAGGTGTTGCCAATATAATAATATAAATTTTACTTTCAATAGCCACAATGTGTTTTGTCCTAGGATGATAAACACAATTTTAAATCAATTAAATATCACTTTTCATAAGTTCCATTTGAAGATCTTTTGACCATAATGCCTCTTGTATTGCAGAAGTTACATAAACATACATATCGCGTCTGGCGTGGATAAGGCCAATCTTGCGGTTGTTTCTTTGAATTCCATGAAATGGAATTGATACACAATTTTATATTTACAAACGCCTATCTCGTTGTAGATAGGCTCTTTTCTTAATCTCTTGCCCAATTTGCAACTATAAAAAATTTGGACAAAATTAAATTGAAACACAGAAATTCAAGACCAACCCAAAATTTATATGGACTAACGTCCATAACCATTATAGTTATTGTACTAATAATAATATTAATACTTTACAGAAAAATTAGAAGTATCTTTATCAATATCCACATTAACAAGAGAACAGTAAAAACTGAAAACAATTTCGATACCTCATCTGAGCCTCGATCTTCGGAGGGAGAGTTATGTATCATACCTGGTGCATCATGTCAAATACCAACGATAACACGTGCCGTATCAGCGGATGTCATACAAAAACTACATCCACATTATAAATGCACATTGAATATTTTAACATATTCTATTTCAGTGTTATCCAATATATGCCTGGATATCACGTTAATTTTTGCAAAAGTTATAATTTCGTATATATCGTTGACTTGATCTTGTACAATTTCAATTCCGTCCTCTATTCCTTTAAATATTCCATTAAAATACCTCGCTTGAGGCACTGTTTTTTCACTATTTCTAGCGTAAGTAGTCCATTTCTGAACTTCACTGGTGACCTTGTTAACTTGATTAATGATTTTTTCATTTTGGTTGATTAGTTCCTGGTTTATTTTTACCTGTTCATTAAATTTCTCTAATACTTCATACTGTCCGTCATCTAGTTTTTGGATTGACTGTTTTATTTCGACATAGTCATTATCATCTAGATTTCCGGTGATGGCTTTTATAAATGACCCAAATAGATTAATAATCCTCTTTTTTTGACGATGCCTATACGGGTTAGGCATAATGTCATACAGGACTTGTTCTAGCTTTTTGAGTTTACGTAACGAGATTTTCAATGAAATTTCATCTTGAATTTTCAAGTAGTCCGGCATTCCGGCAGTTTTTCTCAATGTTGCATTTATACTTTTACCATTGATTGAAATGTCGTCCAGGTTGATCCGATGAACCAGTTTTGAGTGTTCTTCGATAACTCTTTGCTCTCAATTGTAATGCCAACACTCCTTTCCTTTGGGATAGGTGAAAGTGTTTAAATGTTTGAGCTGATATTTCCATGGTCAGCTTGAAATGATAATTTTGATGTGTTACCACAATCTGTTCATAAAAGACGATACCCTCTCTTGAGAAAAAGGTTTTAAATTTTTTCATAATTGTTTCCGATTTTCTGTTTGTTAATTCAAAGGTTGAGATATATTTAGAAAATTTTTCAACTATGGTTAGGAAGGTTTTCGACCGACGTACGAACGTGTCACAGTTTCCATTGGTCCTTTGGGAGTCTCGGAAATTTTAAATTTTTGATTCACTGGTCGTCGTTTGTATTTGTTGATCAGACACTCATTACAATCGTTAATGAACTTGGTAACTTTATTTCTCAATTTTAGGAAAAAGTAATTTTCTTTTTTTTTCCGAAATTTTCTTGAATACCCCTGTGATAGGGGTATAAATGAACATTATAATTATAAACATTATAATTTATAAACATTATAATTATTATTATAATTATATAAATGAACATTTCGAATTATTTCAAGTTGCTAATCGCCGTTTACGATGTATTTCAATAGATTTTTCGATCGTATAACACGGTGATTATGTCTCGTTGGTAATATCTCTTGAAATAATTTAAATGTTTTGTTATCGGTGTATAATCCGATGACTTTATTATTAACATAATTGTTACATATATACTCGATATCCGAAAGTTAAAATATTTTTTTCGAAAAGTATATTGTTTATATGTTTTAAATTTAATAATTAATTTTTCATTCAACTAATCCATATTGTCGTCGACTACAACGTAGATTTGTCTTTGGAATGTATACAAATGATTTTATTTGTGTCACCGTTATTGGAACACTTAATTGTTTTATAGCCTCAATTTTTGATGGGTTTGGTTTAACGCTATCAGCTGAGACTATGTGCCCAAGAAATCCTACAGATTTTTGACCAAAGCGTATTTTATCAAGTTGAATTTTGAGATTCGCGTGCCGAAGTTTTTCGAACACGTTGGTGATATCCTGTGAATGTTCTTGTAACCCTGGACTGAAGATAATAATATCGTCCAAGTAACAAAATACGTTATTCCCTAAAATTTCTCCAAGAAAGTTATCCATGCCTCTGAAAAGTTGGTGGTGCGTTCTTTAGCCCAAAGAGCATACAAGTAAACTCATAGTAACCTGAGTCTATTTAAAATGCTGTTTTCGCAATATCTTTTGGTTGAATTTTGATTTGGTAAAACCCCGAAACTAAATCTATGGTAGAGAAATACGTTGCTCTACCAAGTTTATCCAGAATGTCGGTAATATTAGGGATTGGATATTTGTCATCAATCGTTTGTTTAAATAAACGACGATAATCTATACACACCTTATAAAATTGATTACCTTTCGAGTCTGGTTTTTTCTTTACTACGATTACTGGGCTCGACCATGGCGAATAACTTTTCCTGATTATGCCGTCGGCCAATAATTTTTCCATTTGAGTAGAGATTACTTTTTTTTGGACTTGGTCTACTCTGTATGCTTTCATAAATACAGGTTTTTCGTTTTCAAGATTTATATGAAGTTTTTGAGAGTTTGTAAAGGTTAATTTTTCACTCTTATTATAAAATAAATCTTGATAATTCCGACATAGCTTTAATATAACTTCCCTTTCTTCCAGATATAGTTCATCGATTTTTAGTTTTGTCTCAAGCTCATCTGCCTGGAAAGGAGTACTTTCCACAATATAATGAAAATTAAATTCAGCGAATTCAGCAAATGGTACAACCTCAATTGGTTTATCCAAAAAGATTTCGTTTTGCTCGTCTGATTACTTCAACGCAGGCTTTATATTTACCACTGGTTTGGTAAATTCCCTCTTGTATAGATAATTTGTTTTGCAAAAGTTATCGATTTGAGATAAAATTCACCAAATTCTATACTATCTGGTACTTCTACTACAATTTTTGTTTTAGGTGAGATGAAAAAGGGTTTGATACATGAAATTATTTGATCATGTATTGGAAGCAACAAATTTGGCCCAATAAACTTTTTAGATTTGAGATTGATGTTTGCTTGAAGCTCCATCATAGTGTCATATCCAATTAGTACATCGAATATTTTGTGAAATTTCAGTATATAACATAATATTGGTTTTTTTAGTTCATCAAATTTTACCATACATTTTTGGTTTAGTTTTTTTGAGTTGAATATGGTTTCTATTTCGAGATTTGTTTTCTCGATAGAGTCGGAGTTAACTATATCAGGATTAATGTAATTTTTGTTAGCTCCTGTATCAATTAAGAATTTTAAACTATTTTTCTCAAATGACAGAAAAATAAATGGTAAATTTGAGTAAATATTTATTTTAAATTTTTCGATTTTTCCGAGACCAGCTAAGAAAAATCCTGGTCAGATATTTTTGACTGAATACTATGCATTTCCGTTTGATTCGGTGCATTATGGTTCGAACATTCATTCTTCTCTTTTTTTATATTTTTGAATAGATGTAGTGGTAGAAGTAGAAGCAGAAAGTTTTTCGTTTTCGATTTTAATATCTGATTTTTTGAAATTACATTTTCGAAATTTTTGGCTACTTTGAGGAGTTTTATATTGGAGTGAATTATTTTCTTTTAGCTTTTTTATGTTTTCTTCTTTCGTTACAATATCCATGGCTTCTTCCAAAGTTGTTGGATTTGAAGCCCTGATACGATACCCTAATGGATCTGGTAAACTTAACTTTTTATAGTGCTTTATCTGATGGTCGATTATATCGCTATTAGAATTGTTTTTTTTTTTTTTTTTTAATTTTTAATCCCTACAATTTTTCTGGGGCCGAAGCTCACCCAACTCTTTCGCGGTTATTTTAACGTCCTTACTTTACGCCAACTAGGACCAAATCGAGGACGCACGAATACAGGTTCGCGATTGTTGAATATCCCATCTGCGCAATGCATTGCTCCATGCCAGCCTGTACTGACATGGACGATGGTTCGGCCCATAGACTCTGCACTCCAACAGGGGGTCATAGTTGTGTTCATCGTCATCACCGATCGAAATCAGGTGATGAAAAATCCCTTTTGCAACCCTCCCCTGATAATAGAGTTAAAATGAAGATAATAGAGTTAAAATGTGTACGATATTGTCATATAATTTTTGAGGTGCTTGTGGTATTCGAATTTGTTGGAATGTGATTTTATCTCTTTCCAATTATTTGAAGAGACATTATTTGTAATTAGTGAATGCGACGCTTTACCAATTATTTTGTTCCTGATATATTTAACATAATAATTGTTTTATGTTCGTCATCATCCTTAAGTTCTTTACAAATATTTAGTATTTGCACCACATTTTCGATAAATATTACCAAGTCCACCCTTGAATCAACGTATGGCTGAATGTTCCTAGTATTTCATCACATTTAAATAATTCAAAAATTTTATTCATTTTTTTCTTTTCTAATTTTGGTACTTCTATTTTAAGCACTTAATTTTTGTGTGACGTTTCTCTAATTTTTATTCACTTTTTCGGTTAAATTATAAAAACTCTTAGCCGTTAAGGCATGCCCCAGTTTTTGTTGTTCAATTTTTAAGTATTATTTCAACGAATCTAGATTTATATTTTCATCCATTCACAAATTTTCATGTGATTATAATTTGTTAAATTGAAGCATCAAGTTTTATACACCAAATTTGAACTTTATATTTTTTCGTTATTTTCTACTTATCACTTATACAAAATTCTATAAAAATGTTTTGAAAAAAATTTTTTTTATATTTTTTTACACGTCTTTCGTGGATTATAAAATTTAGTACGAAGGGATTATTTTAATAAAAAGGATAATTATATGAACGTTCTTACCTTAGTTTTAGGATCAGCGTTGATATTTTGAAGAACATTCCCTTTAATTCCGTTTAACCGCTTAACACAAAAATCACTCCGTTAGCTACTCGTAGTATTAATTTTCGTTTTAACACGGTTATAGACAGTTCTTATTTTACTTTTTATATTTTAAAATAGAGTTCTTGTAATAGCTTTCACTAAAAAAACACTTGTTGTACTTTTAACTATTTCTACTATAAAACTGTGCCAGTTATGTGTTGGGCGAGCGGGATTAGTAAAGATAAACGCAACGTATTTATTTAGTAATTTATTATTTATTATTAATTTCCCCAAGAAATACTCTGTTTAGACTTTCTGCCAATTTTTTTTTCTTTTCTGTTTTGGCACATGAACATAACAACCAAAGATTCGTAACCTATTTAAATTTGATTTTCTGCCGGACCACATTTTTTCCGGTGTGTTTCGTTATAATAATCGATGAGATTGATGATTGATTTAGTATTATATACCGCAGTGTTAATGGCTAATTCAGTACTTTTGTATCAAGTTTTGCATCAAACAACAGGCAACGTGCTTTCTCAACTAGTGTCCAGTTCATTTGTTCAGACGATTGTTAACCGGTGTTGGATGCCTGGTTTAAGAAACAATGTTTGAACGATTTTGAAGCATTATAAAATTATGTACCATTTTCTGTTCGTAAAATTTGTATCGTTTTTTGTTTTTGATTTTCCACAACATTTTTGAAGACGGTTTCAGATTTTATTTCAAAAATTTAACAAAAACTTTTCTGGTATAATTATCGATAAAAACCTTAAAATAAGGTTCACCGTCTAATGCAATTTCTTATATGGAACCACATAACTCTGAATAAACAATTTATAAAATATCGCGTGGATTAGTTGATACGGGAATCATACAGGAAAAACATATTCCTTTTTAGGAAAAGCAAAATAGAGTATGACTAGGTATTATTCACCTGCGAAATAGTTGCAAATAACCGATTCCACGAGGGGATTGATGTTAGCGATGCTATTCCTCTGTAGCATGAAATGTCAGCTCTTTTTGCCGTTTTAGAAATTCGGGTTATTTTTTAAACATTCCATTACATACAACGCTTGATATTCTTCCGATGAAGTTCCTTTTTCAATATTATACACAGTTTGGAAGAACTTAGTCAACTTGTTTACGGTATGTTGTTGGTCGTGTGACACCTCGTTTTTATAAACATTGTGTCAAATTATTCCTTTGTTTTACAACTTGTTTTACCATATCCAAGGTTTGACAAAAATGAGCTTGAGTTAGTTGGAATATATAAGTTGTTACAATATATGTTAAATTTGCTCAAATGTTTTACACAAACCAGCTCTAGAGATTTTTAACTATTTGTCCCGTAATTAGTTTGTATCTATAATAGATTATTTTGAAATTAAATTATTGTTAATTCCATTTTACTTTAAAAGTGTGACATCCTTCATACCCTGCGCGCCTTAAATTAGTATTTATTTAAATTACCTTGTACGTAATAATAGTTGGGCACAAAATCAACTTATTTGGTAAAACTTAGTAAACTTTAAAATCCTTTTGTTTTTTGGAAAAAAAATAATTTCTATAATAAAGAAACATGTTTTTGTTTTCGTTTTTCAGAGTTAGTCATAAAGCTGTAAATGCAATGACATGAAGAAAAAAACTTGTACTGCTTTTAACATTTATATTGGTTTCTCATTTAAATGCTTTAATGTAATCAGTGATTTACAATACAGCTATAGAATTCCGTCTACTAAATATTGTGCTTTCTGCCTAATTTTATGTGTTTCCTGTTTTTTTTAACCAATTTTCGTCTTTTAGATTGTCTAGGCTTTTTTCTTGGCTCAAAGAGATGAATTAAAAAAATTCCTTCAAATGTCTTACCCGTATTTCTTACAGTTTAAATTTAGCCTCCATTTTAGCACATACATCCATATTAAGTCACAGCAGTCTCCAATTTAAGAGATGCCTATAGACGAAGTCCACAACCTGAGTAGAAGTATGGAGTAGATATTTGTATATACATTTTGAACACAATTTTTAATTATCCGCAATTTTTAAAGTTATAACTCATCTGTCAATTAATAAAATGATTGATTACTTTAAACCGAAATGAAATGGCCTGAATCTAATTACTCGATATGAGTTTACCTTGTGCAAATAAAAGCATTCGTAATAATAAAAAAAAATATGTCATTATTAATTTATCAATAATTTAACTAATTTTGAGTATTTTTCAATTCACATCTTAATCAATCATCAAACGATCTATACTAAAAATGATCAAATTTATACATTTATCAAGTTATCAATGTCGATCGTGATTTCTATCAAATATCACACACGATCGTGATCTATACTATATTATTTTATAAGTTGGATCTTGTTCGTATGACGAATGAAGAGGTACTTCATCATATTTTAGAAAAGATCAACCGAAACAATGTTGTCATCGGAAAGCTGTAATTATAGTTGCAGACCCATATACGAAATTCATAATAAATATAGTACCGCTATTGAATTATTTCAATCCACACAATCTCTGTAATATATATTAAACTTCCACTTTCGTCATACCACCCGTGATTCAACAAACGATCATTCTCATAATCTTTAGCATGATCACGTTTTATTTTATTTTTATTTATTTTCATTTAACTTTATTAATATTCTAAATTCGTAATCATTTTATTATATACTTAAACTATTTTTATGTTGTTTAACATTATATATGTTTTATTATGATGAAAAATAATTAAGATAGGTCAAGGACGTAATCTTCATGAAACAAACGAAATGTTACTTATCATCGAAACACATATTATAAAAATATTTGTAAAACGATCGTACAAATAAAAATAACAGCAAAACTAATAAAACAACAACGACGACACACAGCAGTAGTAATAATATTAAATATAATTGCAATTCTTGGAAATAATTTCACAAAATGTACAAAACTATAATGAACGATAATAACTGGGTGAGAGATCCAAACAGCAGTAAAAAAAAAAAAATTGTAAATGCAAAAAAGTAAAATATTATATCCCCTGAAGTTATCTCGTAATATACATAATAAATTGCCGAAAGATTGCGGAAATAATTGTTAGACAAAATATTATTTGACATGCGTATTTCTAAAACTAAAAATTATTTTGGCTTTACAATGTTAACCACCTGTAGTATCAAAAAAATATATGACCAAATCTTATGCGAGGTCTCGCCACCACACACATAAATAACTTAATTGTTTATAAAACTTTTAGTTATAATTTTTTCCGTTTTTTTTTTAAATCAATTTAAATTGTCAAATTATTTAAAAAATTTTATGATCATTTCATTTTCATCGATCAGCTATATAGTATACGATATAAAAATAAAATGTGTTGTGTTGTGAACATCAGGTGTCTGGTCCCATAACTGCTTGACTATATTTTATATGTATATAGAAACAAAATGTGTGCTGTTTTGTTATCAGATTCTTAACCGTATAAAAATTATGACTTTGAAGTAGTAATAAAATAAATCTGGATATGGATAATTTCCATTAAAAACGACCTCCCGATGTTGTGTATATATTTAGATATACCTGAGTTGAAATTAAGTTATATAGATACATTGTGTCCATTTGAACGATTTTTTTTATCTGTCGTTTTCTTATATTATATAATATATTAAATAATAAAAATTAGATCAAAAATATTTTTTTATTTTTATATAAATTTTAATTAAAAATCGTGTTTTAAGACCAAACCAAACTACTAAAAAAAACCTGACAAAACTCAACGTTCTGTGACAAATTATAATTAACACATCCCGTATAGTTTTGTACTTTTTTTGTTTTTTTTTTTTAAATATAATCAACATATGTGTGTGGTAGGGGCTATAAAAATGTTCGCGCGATATAAGCGAGAGAATACGAAAAGGTAAATAACCCTGAAATGATCAATATGTAATTCGTCTTAAAAATCGATATATATATATATATATATATATATATATATATATATATATATATATATATATATATATATATATATATATATATATTAATATATTAATATAAATATATATATAAATATGTGCAATAGAATATTATATAACAAATTATCACCTTTGACGGCATAATTTAATAATTTATACGAATTACATCGCTGGAACGGATGTTTGATTACACAGTGACCGCCCAAAACAATTTTTCAAAAAAAATTATTCCCTTTGGTTTAATTATTTTTGCGCTGAAAACAAACAAAATATAAAATTAAAATTATCTAAAACTATTTACAGTAGACACTACAATTGCGCGATCTTCAGTAGCAAAGCTAAGATATCTTTTCTCGATATCTTTTGGTTTATTCAAACAGTGCTGCAGATAATTTAAGTGGTTCAAAAACAGCACTAGAAATTGTGAAGAATATGACGTACTTTTATTGTAATATTCTTACTATGAATGACTCAATTATGTTAGATAAAGACCAAGGTAGTAAACATTTGCTTTTAATCCTTCCTAGATCTTTGTTCTACAAGATAGAATAATTATATTTACATATTTCTTTATTTATTTATTTATTAATTGCACATAATTAATTGCACAAAGTTAAATAATTTTTAAATAACTAGAATTACTACTTAGGTGGATGTCTTTGCTAAATTTTAACTACTCGTAACTGCTCATGCAAAACAGTAAGAGCAGTTACGAGTAGTTAAAATTTAGCAAAGACACAAATTTAAGTATTCTTACAAGTGCTTGCGGCGGTCGATTGGAAAGCAAGCATTAACTCATTTATCTTACTTAGATCTAAATCTATAATTAAATTAAAATTAAATTTAATAATAATTCACAATTTTGCAATTTAATAATTTTAAATTTATATATTTTTACAAATTTATAATTTTATAATGCTCCCTACACCTCTTTCGTAAACCACTTGAAGATACTCAATGGCAACGTATTCCACACAACAATTTCGGTGAAAAATAAATAGTTGTATGCGGTATTTCTTCGTTCTAAGAGATATAGGTACTCTTCCTTCATAATATATATGAACAATATTAAAAATATTTAACTAATAAACTAAAATTCAGATTTACACATAACAGATACAGAGCTAAAACTTAATCCCAATCTTGTAAATGGTTTTTTCGATAACTCATTGACAGGACAGTACAACAAATTTGACAGAATATAGACAGTAAAAAATTGTTTTTTAATTTCCTAAGGCCAAAAGTAATTTTTCTCCTCACATCAGAGATACGTTTGTTGAAATTAAGCCAACTGTCTATAAAGAAATGACAAAAGGGACTGGTACCAAAAGACCGACTCCCGTGATACTCCAGATAAAACAGGTAACTTTGAAGACACTGTATCAGTTCGGATTTCTTAATTTTTAACCAGAATAAAAAAATCTCAAGTAAGTACATTAATAATTGATGGTCAACATAATCAATAGCTTCACTAAAGTCAATCAAAATAACTGTGGCGGCCTCTGAAATGTACTAGGTATTGGCATGATCCATCGTCATTCAATGGTACTGTACTCGAGGGAATATTTCCACTATTGCAGAAAATATTATTATTTGACGACATATTACAACTATTCCGATTCGACATTTCTCGTTCAAAATCTAGTTTTCTTATAACAAGTGAAGTTAAATAAAATAAGTCAGTGGTTCGATGTCATTAGTTTTTTCCCATACCTGGAAAAAATCGTAGCTCCGGTGTTATTGGCGGTACATTTGTGACTATCAAGAAATGATCGAAAATTACCCACTTTCTTGGATCATTACAATACTACATAATTAAACTCACCTGCATAACAATTACCTCTCCATGCTTAGTCATTAACACTGAAAAACATGATCTAATAACTCGCAGCTCTCAAAATTCGGCGGTCTATATAGACAAGCTTCACGAGTAATTTCCGTCGTATAAAATTCAACTTCACTAGCATAACCTCTAAATTAATCTGAACAGACTAAAAAATCAACTTAACCGTTAAATCATCTCTTACATAAATAACTAAACCACCGTAAGTGCAACGAGTTCTGTCTAATCTAAACAATTGGTAACACGTAATGTTAAACATGGTATTCGAATGGTGTTTGTCTTCAAATACTTTTCAGACACCCTTCTTAACACTCTCCAACAAATTAGTAAGTTGATCAAAATTCGATTTAATTCATAAAGTTAACTTGATTAAATTTTGCAGTACATTTAATGAAAAAAGTTGATACTTATGTATATGAGGCAATAGTTTAGTAGGTAAAAAATCCAAAATTTTGAACTTGTAGTCTTTCGCCATTTTCGTATCTATTATTTCATATCTATTATTAAGGAATAGAGATTGTGCCGTTACAAAAGAGGAAGATTTTTTAGCACCCTTTTTTCGGTATAGAAATTTCTGTATAATGATCCCTTTCTTTCATTTGTAATTTGTAAAGTATATGTTTTGACCCCAAACAAAATCACTGATTTTGTAAAATTCTTCTTATATTGCTTTAAACAAATAAGTATGTCTTCTTGAGTATTCATTTCAGGAATACAAAACCCATAACATTGCTAAGCTATAACCCAGCAACATCCAAAGAATTATTTTCCAAAGGATAATTGTGTTTTGTGCATCTTTTAAATTAGAATTTATGTTATAGTGAGAAGTGTCAATATGTCAAGTTGTCAAACTGATAAAAATTAAATTGCGTATATCGTAAGTTCCGTTTTGTAAGAGTAGAATTTGCTTCTTTGACTATATGAAAGGTACATAATATAAATGCGTACTTCCCAAGCGTTCTACTATTGAAGATCGCTGCTTTTGCTATAAGTATCATGTGTCAAATTTATGTTGCTAATAGTAGGTAGTATATTATATGGCTCTCTACCGTATTTTTGCAGATAAAATTTCGCAACCAAAATTCCGCAGAAAAATTATAGCAGGCAAAATAACCGTAAAACAAAAATGTCGAATGCTCTTTCATCAATTGTTAATAAAATCGTTGTAAAGTAAAGACGCAAAAAATAATTCCACAGACAAAAATATCGCAAAACACATATATCGCAAACAAAAATACTGCAAAACACAAATATCGCAGACAAAATATCGTTTTAAATTTACAAATAAAACGTAATTTTTAACGAAATGTTGTAATTTAGCATAATTATACCTTTTTTTTTTGCTATCTTTAGCAAATATACAGTAATTCCTCGCAAAGCGCGGTTTACTTTTGTTGGAAATTCTTTAAACAAAAAACGGGGAAATACACGGAAGTAACTGTACATTCATACATTATTTACATTTGTGGTGATGTTTATTTGTTTATGTCAAACAATTTAGTAATTTTTGGTAAACAAGTACATTGTACTTGTCATAATTTTATAAAATCAATGAGCTCAGTTGTACACAGAGAGAAAACACTTGACATGGATCATGATTATCAATTTCATGAATAATGAAATGGATATTTTGGATTTTTTATGCTTTTAATTCAGTAAATATGAATACAAATCAGGAACTATGAATAAAAGCCAGTGAATGGTTATTCATGATCTAATCCAATCATGCATACCTTAGAATTAATAAATAATGGTTTAAATCATGAATCTAGTTCATAATACATGCTCAACTATGCTTATTTGTTACGATTGTTCCCGGTGTTTGGTAGAATCTGTTGATTAGTTGCAGATATTAAGCATGCTGTCCACATTTTATGACTAACAATCATGAAAGGGGATCATTTTTTTGTTTTTGTATTTTGTGTTGCACGACGATTGTTTTATTACGAACAACTGTGCGAAACGTTAAATGCAATAGAATTTTTATTTTTGATTAAGTTTGAACACTTTTGAATTGCCCGAGTTTGTTAGCATCATTATCATACGATTCCCCTCGACATTTAGATAGGTCTAATTATTTTTAGTTGAAAGATTAAAAAACACTTTAGTTGAATTTGAACCAGTTTGCTATCAGTTATATGCAAAAATCCACAAAAATATTTTATTATTTATATATTTACTGCTTAATTGCACCGCAATGTAATAAAATGGAAAGCTTTATGACTAACATCATAGGAGTGCAACCCATGGTATCAGAAAAACTCGACCTTCTATTTCATTCTGTACATTTTTTCCAAGGCGAATAAAAAATAAACAATGTGTTTTTTTTATCTTTTTTTTTATTCGCCTCAATTGATCTACTGAAACATGACATGACTGGATCAAACTTTGCAAGAAAGCCTACTTGTGCCATGAAATTTTCATTATTAGACTAATAACTGAGCTGACGGTCATAAAAAAACATAATCACAGGCTGTTTCTATTATGCAGAGCCATACAATCTAAGTACAATATAAGTACGCTGTATACAAAATTGTTCACCCACTGTATGGCTTAGGTTTAGTTTAATTTCTTTGGAAAAAATCACTTTTATATATAAGTTTTTTTTTAATTTTCCGTTTGGTCCTTTTTACATTTTATGATACATTTTCTTTCTAAAATGAATTTTCCTCACCTTTCCTTTTTACTAAAACACAGACAAAGTCAAATCAATTTTGTTTTATATTCTTTTGGGAGACTTGGATTCAAAATCAAGTTTTTTGACTCCCTGCAATAATCCCTGCATTAAGACCACATCGAAAAAAAATATATGCATACAATTCATAAACAAACACGAATGGTTTTCAATTATCATCTGCGTTAGTTTGTGTCTTTGTGTATATTCACTGTATACAGAATAGGTACATGATTTACAATCAAACGAATAATCAATCATAAATCATTTAAGTTTACCAAAACAACAATCTAATTTACAATCCAAATGATATGCGCGTGTTGGTTAGCTACAACACATATTTTGTCTAATCATAATAACTTTAATAAATAATAATATACATATACGTCTGTATCTGATCTATCTATCTCCTATATACTTTTCTGTTTATTCAATTTACCACAAAAAGTAAACTAGCATAGGTTGGTTGAATAGAATTAAATTAAATTGTTAGATTAGATAATAATGAGGTGAATATGTATGTAGATGTGATATGGACAATCATTTGAATTGAATGAATATTTTATATTGTTAGCTATTGTAAAAATTAAGAACCGCGACGAATTGTTTTTTGTACGGGATGTGGAAAAACAAAATAACAACAAAAATTTTGTTCTTACTTAGTTCCCATCAAATTTATTTTAAAGATTTATTCAGACGACAACCCCTTATTGAATCGATCGATTGAGCCGCCCCCGTTAAACTAAAGGTTTTTTTTTATTTTGATGATCGTGATTCATAAAACTATTGTCTATATTCAAATAAAAATCTATATGCATATGTATATATAAAAAACCGACACCCAATCGAGATTTTCGAATATTTACGATCAATAAAATTGTCTAGCCAATTAAAATATCAAAATACAAAAAATTATAATAATCGAGTTATCAATCGTTAGAAATCATATTGTTCAGTTTGTTTTAAACATTTTGGTTGTGTGCTTTCAAGATCATTAAAATCCAACGAGATACGCATAATAACATATTGATTGAGTTGTAATCAAAACACAACATGGTCATCGTTGTCCGTCGTTGACATCTTTTGATGATCAGCATGTGATCATATAATATGTAATATGTTATTTCGATCGAGATTATATACAAATAAAAACTAGATCTGTTGTTTAATTAGAAAACAGAATTTTCTTTGTGGCGCCCTTCTTTCTTTTTTTTTAAACGAGGTGGTGATAAAATGAAATAAAAAGAAAGTATAGATCTCATCTAAGAAATTTAGTATCATGCTGTTTGTATAAACATATGTTTTTCTAGTTGATCCTTTTTATGTGTATAAATACGGTATTTAAATATAGAAGAAGGGAAACATGATCTCTCCTAAATAAATTTTTATACTGTAACGATTTTATATGCGATCATGTTCTTTTATAATTTACTCAACCACTAAATCATTTTTGTGTATGTGTGTCCTAAATTTTGTAATAAAATTTAATTATTTTGTAAAAATACTCTACATGAATATCATTAATCATATATGCGTAAGTAGACTTTTTTTAAAACACCTTTCGATCTTTATATTATAAGCTATATCCTCCCCTTTTTTGTGTTAAACAAACCGATCGTAAATTTCTCACATTTTTGTTTGTTTAGTTGATTTTTTTTTGTAAACACTGGTAATTGGCATATTGGTTAAATAAAAGCAAAACCTAAACCACATATTATCACAGCAGGAGTCATCCGATTATTTATTGCAAATCCGGAAATTCTCACATTTTTATGTATGTTACGCGCGCAAACTATGGTATACATAAAAAATCGATCGATCAATCATGTAACAAAAATATTATTTGTTTTGATTACAACATAATTATATTTTTATAATATTGATGATCGCGCGCCGTCGTCATCTAAATACATTTATGTATGAATATAACTAAAATTTAAATAAAAAGATCACGCGATCAAAAAGGAGAGATACGATAACATTCTTTCATGCGCTTGTTTGTAAATTATATGCAAGGAGGCAAAAAGTGTAAGAGATTGTGCAAAAAAAAAAACAAATAATCGTTTTGACATAAGAAAACAATGTGAAATTATCACGGCTTCTGCAAGAGAGTCAAACGAAAAATGTTATCACATTTCCTAGTACCTGAAGGTATTTTTATGATTAAGATAATTATATTTATTCATGTTTTTGTTGGTTTGTTGAATAATTTTTAAATCAAAAAAAAAAAAAAATTTAGACTTTTGGCAGTTTATATAATTTTACAATTGTATAAGAAATTGTTTTTCACTTTAAAACGATTTACATTTTAGCCGAGAAATGTGTAGGCATTTTAATGTAGAATATGATGAAATATTAATTTATTTATTTAATTTTTATAAATGAAAAAATTTATGAGTCACATGTATATACGAAATTGAAAAAATACCGAAAAATTGACTAATTAGAAGTGAGAAATTTTTATAAATAGCAATATATGGCTATTTTGTGTTAATGTTGACACCTTCTTTGACACGTTGTTGGGGTAAATGTTTAAATATCATTCGTGTGTATATAAGCAAAAGATTTTCACAGTTCTTTTGTATCATCAAATTTTCCCAATCTTTTAATTATTTGTTTTATAATATCCTTTTCACTACTTTATAAATACGTTGCACAAAAATCTTGCATTATTAAAGACTAACGATCGAATAATCAAATTGATTAAATTGATTCAAATCTTGAAGAACCTAACTATAGCTTCTTGTGAAGTTATAACCTATGTCTTTGAGACCGTTTTCTTTTTTTTTACTTGAGCTCTGTTTCAAGCACATTCCAAACCCTTAAGTATTCATAACTATATCAATTTCTGAGCAGGTCTTAGGACAATTATTACAATATGATTCTTCAAACATGCAAGTTTTGCGTGGTTTAAATCACAATACACGGTTTAAATCAACGAATGTCCACAAACCTGTTTTTAAATTTTAATCTATGCCATCAAGCTCACCCAACTCTTTCGCGGTTCCTTTAACGTCCCACTTTACGCCATCGCCAGCCAAATCAAGGACGCATGAATACAGGGTTGCTTTGAGGATCCATCTGCACATGATATGCTCCAGCCACCCTGTACTGTCATTAAACAGCTTTAACCACAGCACCATTACTTCAGCGCCAAAACAATCAGAGTTAAATTGATCAAAATGACAATTAAAAGCTATTAATAAACAAACATTAACACTAGAACTCAGCTTTGACCTTGTAAAATTGAAGCAACGGTAAAAAATTAAAAATCCGTGACAATCTAATGACTGGGTTGGAACTGCTAATCGCTGAACCAAGGTGAATCAAGCCCCTTCGAAGATGTATACTTTTTAAAACGTTTGATTTAAACTCAAACACTGGTGATTGAGTTTAAATCGTCGTTCTCATTTGCGATCTCATTTCTTAATGTCTGTCCGATGAGATGATTGATACCTTGTATCAAAAAACCATATTGCAACCTTGCGTCATTCTATTCTCCCTCAATCATCACCCTGCAATAATTTCTCTCATTATTACCATTACTTCTACCTCCCTCATTTCTGCATTTCCTTTATTTCTGATAGGTAATTCCTATCTATTTCAAAAACTTCCTTTATTATATATACGGTCTTTTAATCTTCCTGTACAACTTACTCCTTCTACCTACCACTTTTCATCTCTTTTACAGTATTGTATCTCTTTCCTCATCATAATATTCTCCTTTATAAATCTGTCTATTATCTAATCTATGATTTGCCTTTTTCCTGGTTTCTTCTAGTGCTATATCTGACCTATTCTACTTGTCAATCCACTCTTCAGCATCGCAATTTTGTCCAAATCTCTGATCTACACTATATAACAATCTAGCACCCATCTTTTATATGCTTCTTTACTTCTTACCTCATGTTATTCAAATAAAAAGTCCTTATAACATTTCTACACATCTTTCTCTCTTCTCATCTACATTTTGTGGACATCTGAAATCCCGTTTGCATCTGAAATAACGAACCCTTTACCATATTCTCCGGTATTACTAACTGTAATCAATTTCCCTCTTTTCTATAAACAATGCTATCTCTTACTTAATAACCTATTATTATTAAGCCGCACTAATTTGTCTCTGAATGTACAAAACGGCTCAACATGTTTTTTACCCATACAAACTTATTATATTTCATTTCCATAGAATATGGCGCTATCCAATACTACAACTCTATGTACTTTTCTAACATTTTTCAGTCTTGAATATTCTTTCATCGCTTCTAAATACGTGCAATTTCAACTTATAATATGCCATCATGCTAAAAAGTCTGCGTCGAAAACTTCCTTATCTACTCTATTGTACCTTATAAACGCCGCCGATGCATTGGCAAATTCAAAAAGTATCTTTTAAGCTCGAAATACTTTAAGCTGTATAATTTTTCAAGGTCTCTTCTAAATCTACATGATAAAGTTCATTCTTTAAATATGATATAATATATCGTTTTCCCGGCAACATCTGAGGTGTTCTACGATAATCAATACATATTCCTAGTCGTCCGTCCTCATTTTGTTCCAATACTATACCCTACTAGTGTCCTACTAGTATCCTACTGAGTCACTTTTCCTAGTTGCCCCCTATATTAATAATTCATTTGCATTTTACTTGATTGCTTCTTGTTCCTTTACGCTCATTCGTCTATAGGCGTCAAATACAATATATCTTATTTTCTTTTAACCTAATTTCCACTTTGTACTCACGGACGCTCCTACCTTATTATTTCTCTTTACATAATAACTCACAAAAATGTGTTATATATTCTGCCTCTCCATATTTGTGTTGCCCTATCATCTCCTACTTTAAAATCGCACTTATCAGCTTACTCTTCTATTTCTATTTTACAATTATATCTAGCTATTTTATTTCTTCATCGCCCATCCATTTAATTCTGTTCCCCTTACCCAACCTTTCTATTTGTCCTTCTTTGTGACTTTTCTCGTTTAATTCAACCTGATTCACTATATTTGGTCCCAATATAGTACCATTAAGTTTAAACCTATTTATTCCACTAAATTCCCGGCTCCCTCTCCATCTTTCCATTATATTTCCCTTTCCCAATTTGTTGGTTTTGATCGCACTTCAAGTATCCACCAGACTGTTCAGAATCAAACGATTTTTTCCTGATTCTACCTTCACTGTCACCTCGTCTCTTTCATACAAATGTAATCGCGTCCCTAATCTGGTCTTGATTCCTCATGTACATAATCCTTTCACAACCATGGCCACTTAATTCGTTCAAACCTCTTACTTCTCGATTACTTCCTAACATAAAGTACAGCTTATATGTCCTCTTTTCTGACATTTGTAGGAAATCAGGTTACTTCTATCTATACGTCCTACCAATCGATCGAATTCTTTCTGTTGCTATACACTCTGGTTGCGTGTGCCCCCTCCTTGAAACCTTTAGCAAACCAATGTTTTTTTGGTCATATTAAGGGAAATTATAAGCGGTCATATTAAGGGAAATTAGCGCCAACCTTTTGGAACCATGTCTGAAATGTCAAACATTCACACTTTCAATCAACGGCGTGAGTGAGAATTTTATTTTATTATTTAAAAAACGATCATATACCCGACTATCTGTACTTTAAGAAATTAAAGATATAGGATGGAGTAGAAACACAATAACTTTATTTTATAAACAGATTGATGGTTGTGCTAAAGTTTTAACAGTAATTTGAATGACCGATGGTTCGAAACCTATGATACGTCTCAATTATATCGCAGCAGATTTTACAATTTCGTATATCAATTAAAAACTGGTATAGGTGGCCGCTATACAGTCAGGTGAAATTATATGTCTCGTTAAGTGAATATAAATGACATCCTTAGAATTCTAACACACATCTTTTACTTGCCACATCATTATAAAACAACCTGGTAAAAATATCAACAAAAGAAAGAAAAGAAGCTAGCCGCGTTTAATGGAACTATCACATTTGAAAGAGCATCGGTCACAACTCGTTGCTCTGTAAGAAGATCAAGGCTATACTTTGTTGCTTTACAGTGGACCTTGGCATTCTTGGTGTTAAATTTTTCTTAGGCCTAGGTATATTTCATAGCTGACATGTTAACACTTGAAAGTACAGCGTTACCATCCGTTCTCTTTTTAGAGGACCAGTTCTCTATTTTAATATTGTATTTTTGCCTTTTTTTGTTCTTTTTTACGTTGAAAACTATTTAATCCTTGTTTTTTACTATCAATAAATATTTAAATTCTCAATATAGATAATTAATTCTTTCTGTTAAATTTTAGTTTTTTTATTTACTTCCTCATATTTGGATAATAAGCTAAAAACTTTCCATATTACTAACGAAATCTAGCAGGTTCTAAAAAAAAATAATAATGTTAACCCTCCATGATAAAATAAATCTGGAAAATTTCAAGGAAAACAAATTTGTTTTGCAAACAACCCTCATTTTTAAAATGTACGAAACCTTTAAATTTATTTTTTTATTAATCGATAAACAACATTAATTTTAAAAATGTTTTGAGAACCCAAAAGGAATGTGCTTCCTTCATTTCTTTACAAATGTTTTTCATCAAAAAATTAAGAAAATGGAAAAATAAGAAAACTTTTTTTAAATTATGCGTTTTTTTTAAATATAGAAGACGAGCTTATGACAAAATGAGCATTGAATTAATTGTATTTAAGGCTAGGACATAAAAGATTAATAAAGATTACTTCGGTTATCTGCAACGATGGACGAAACATTTTTGAGTGGATAACCTTTTGTGAAAAGCAGGAGTACATAAAAAAAATTATGTGGGAGTACATAAAAAATGTCATTGAATTCCTTTTGATAATTAACATAGAAATTGATGACACTCTATTAATTTCTGAATTCTTTAACTAATATAATAATTTTAAATGAAACGGTGCCTATTGGCTCCTGCTGATGGATTCAATGTTTTAATAGTGCATAACGTATGAAAAATGTTTGCAAGTCTTAAATTTAGAACAAGTTTTAAACTATCTTGAAATATGTAACTGTGGAGTGAATAATCAGCATGATGGAGTAACTGGGAAAAGAACATAGAAACCGTCAGTGCTATTATTCAGTGCTACAACCTCCCATTTAGGACTTGGCAACTTTGAACTTTCACTGAGAACGCACCCTTAAATAAATAACCAAACTGTCAGTGTAATAAATTCAGTAAAGACAACTTTTCTATCACGGTGCGAAGTACACGAACGAACAACGTTTACAAATAATTAAAATTTATTAGAAAAATTCCGAGTCGGAGACTATAACTTCAAAACGTTAATTCCAATTTTTGGTGAAGCGCATTTTTGGTTAAACGGTTTCGTGAACAAACAGAATATGCATTATTGGTCAAATGAAAACTCTTAAGTGCTCAAAACTCTTAAGTGCTTCAAGAAATATCACTTCCTGTACAAAAAATAATTGTATGAAGCGATTTTCATGCTGATGGTGTCATTGTACCATTTTTTTCGATGATGAAAATGACCGTCACGTTACAGTCAATCAAGATCGCTACAGAGACATTGTACAACGTTATTTCTTTGGTCAATTGCATGAGTTGGACATTAATGATTTGTGGTTTGAACAAGACATACCACACTGCGGATCTAACAATCGACTTATTGAAATCTAATTCGATGAACGTGTTATATCCATAGAAATGGTCCTGCCGATTGGCCGTCTAGATCATGTGATTTAACACCTCTAGACTTTTATTTATGGATTTACGTTACATCATTGATCTATACCAACAAACCGGCGACAGTTAGAGAAGCTCAGAGCTAATATTGAACGAGAGATAGTGGCCATTTCCATCAAAATATGTGTCCGAGTCTTGAAAAATTAGGTTTAACGAATCGAGACCTGCAAACGTGCCCGTGGTGGATATATGAACGATGTCGAATTGCATATACGAATGTTTTTTTTAATTGTACTTCAAGCCAATAATAAAATTTTCGAGATATCTCAAAAAAATTTGTCAAGTTCTTATTGAAAAACCTCTTTAAAAAAAAGTAATTTATTAATTTTACTCTACAAAAGTATCCTCTTTTTTGCAATTATTCATTTAGCTACGAGTACCAACAGCAGGAATGCATCAATTTTCTGATTGTATCAATAAAATGTCCC